>JANSVA010423846.1:0-20281 GCA_025504915.1 Erythroxylum reticulatum | reverse complement strand
TGTATATCCTTATTATTTTCTAATTCAGCAGCATAATATAATCTTAGTTCGTTTATCAATCGGTTGATGCTATCTTTGGAAGACAAATCTAATCGAACTAAATGTTCACCATAGGCTTCAACATTCATGGGGGGATGAAGATAACTTCTTATATTCATTCTTTGCTTTACAGAAACAAATATCGAATAATAGCTACATACTTCCTTAACTAGTTTCTTACACCGTGAAGTAGGAAACGAATCAAGGCTGCGCTAGGTATTGCTGAAGGAACTACAGGAGAGTCACCTTGGTTCAAGAATTAAGGTTGGGGCTGAAACGCCCAGTAAAAGCTCTGTGGTATAACCCGGTAATATACTGGTCAAATCGAAACTCGGTAAGGAAGCGTGATGGACCTTTTATTCTATATATATATATATAGTGTATGTCTTGCATACACTTTATAAATAACAGAAGATAAGAAAGAAAATTTAAGATATATTAAATTTTTTCTTTAAGTTAAGAATAATTTAAAAATTCATACATTAGCTATAAAAAATTTAGTTACACATATATAATACCTTTAAGATATATGAAATTATTATAATTCCAGGTTTATCTTCTAATTCAAGTATATGGCTAATTGCTAAAATAGATAAATTTCAATTATCAATAAAAGTAATAAGATGTATGTCACACTTGCTATCAATTTCTATAAGTCGACATTTAAACTCAATAATTTAGAAACCTGTGCTCCCAAATTTCTTAAGATTTTCAAACAAATAATGTACGTCACTAATGCTAGATTATTTAATTTGATGAGGTTATCATTAAATTTTTTGGGTAATGAGCCTATTATTAAATTTTCTTAAGAATGTTACTCATGCATAATTTTAGAAAACCTGTTAGCATAAGATAATATAATATTTTTAACTCTCATAAGCTATTAAAAATTAAAAATAAAGCTATTTAAAACATTTCTTTATGTTAAAACTAATTAAAACTTCATATCATTAACTATAAAAAATTTAGTTAGATACATATAATACCTTTAACATATATGAAACTATTATAATTCTAGTTTTATCTCATAATTTCAAGTCCATGGCCCACTACTTAAATAAATAAATTCTAATTCTCAATATCCTTTACCTAACAACTTTTTATACAATAAATTGAACATCATACTTTCTATCAATTTCTATACAACTTAAACATGAAGTATTACACAATTTAACACTTAGTCTTTAAAAACCAATTTTTCATGCTAATTATATATCAAAACATATATACGTAAATCTAAACATCAACTTATCTCCTTTTCATTGCATCAAAAGGCTTTGTCAACATTAAAAAAAAAGAGGGTAGAACACATATGAGATATTAGTTTTTAGAAGATATTATTCACTAAACTTGATATTAATAAGATATACATATGAGATTCACAACCTAAAAAATTACAAAAGTAATTTTATCTGGTCTTTGAGTTAAGTCGCTTTTGCATTTGACCTTAATTAGAGTACCTTTAGATAAGATACATTTTGAGAAACATGCCTATAAACTTAATAAAAATAAAGAAGATGACAACAAATAAAAAAATGAATACTTTTGTATGACTAGTCAATTGAGAAATAACTAATTTATGAAGACTTAGTATATGAAGCTATAAAGCAATGTGAGTGCATATAAAATAATATGAAGTAATTTTACTCATAAAGAGTCATTATCAAAGCATGCGGATTCACACTTTAGACAAGTTTGTCATATATTAGTATGTGTGATAAATGAATATTTGACTATATTTTTACACTTATATTTGATATATTTTGCTTGATATTTTATACTTTTATTGCATATTTTATACTTAATTCGCTCCAAGTGCTTTCATAAGTGATAATTGTCTTCGTGGACCTAAAGGAGAAGAATTCGAATGAAAACGTGGCATAAACGAAGAATTGAAGAATTGAAGTGATGCATTATGCACAGTCTAATGCATGGCCGCACTCTCTCAAAACACTAAATTTTGTCATAAAAAGATGTTTTCGGGAGCAGATGAAGGAAACCAGACTGAGGGAGGCAATTTTAGATGAGGGGATCGATCTTAAGGGGTGATTTTGGTTTAAAGAAGTGGAAACCACAAAGAAATCATCAAAAGATTCATCGAAATATAAGATCAAACCTCTATATCACAAGAATATTCGATAGAAGACAACTAAGGAGATTTAGAATAATGATCTCATTGTTTTCAATTCGTTGTTCTTTCTATTTATGTTTGATTTCATATTCGATAATGTGTAACTAAACGTCTTCTTAATTTTTAGGTTAGATGAACCCTACATTGATATTTTAATATGTTTTGATTCTTTTATTAATGAAATTGAGTTGATTGATATATTGCGATTCAATTATGTGTTTAATATATGTTCTAACAAACCCAGGAAAATTAAGTCATAATTTGATTTCATATGTAGAGATTGAGAAATTCGAGTCTTAAATAAATCTACCAGAATTGGAAGAAGTTTATTGTAACCCTAAAGATCGGATGACATAAATCTTCCAAATTATGGTCAAACATAATAGACAAATTCACAAATTAATAAATCAATCCTATAACCTTTAACCTTAGTAATTCAATTGAAAACCTTAGGATTAGTTGTTAGTAGACTCAAGGTTAACTATTAACATACTATAGGAATCTCTACGGTCCAATTCATTAATAAAACAATTGCATAATAAAAGATCAATCTATTAAGGTTTTAAGGAGATTTGAAGCCTAAACATTAATTACTGATAACATTAAATTTCTAAGTGTTTCCTTGTTTCTCTGTTTTTAATTGTTACCTATTTTATTTACTTGCTTTAGTTTTATTTTCTTTTATTAAAAATCAAAATTAATTTGTAGGCCAGATGATAGGAAACAGGTAATTACTAGTAATCGTTGTCTTCATAAGATCGACCTGTACTTACAGGTACTAGCTATAGCTACATCATGCACTTGTAGTTATTACAATATTGACTAACTCGCAAATAAGTCAATCAATTTTTTGGTGTCATTGCCTGGGATAGTGATATTAAGATAGCTTGAATGGTATTACTCTATTCATTTTCATTTTATTTTGATTTATCTTTATTTTATTAATTTTCTTTTATTTTAATTTTGATTTTGCACTTGTTTTATTTTATTTTATCTTATTGTATTCTTTTGGCTTATTTATCTAATTATTTTTGAACATTTCTACTGACAATGTATGGTCGTTAATTTTAGGAATTAAGATTTAACGTCATAGCCACAACACACAATGGAAGGATGGAGTAACCAATATTTTAATGAGAGCCAGAATACATCTTCACAATTTGTATCATCACCAAATGGGAGAGAGAGGTGCTGTCACATATTTCTAGAGTCCCAACCAATATCCAGGCCATATCACAACATTGGTGGGAGTTATTACTACAATCATGAATATCGAACACCAACATATATATGTGAGCTATCGAGCATGTACAACCAACCTTAAGGTGCACTATATGGGAATAGTTATAATTCATAATGGAGAAACACTTTTACCTAGGTATGGAATGACAACACTCCAACTAGATATTTACAACATCGAGCACCTCCAATTAATGAGCTAACTTTGGAAGATATGGTGATTGACTTTATTCAAGAATCAATCATGAAGTATCACAAAATAAAGGCTCACATACAAAATCTGGTGAATTGGCTGGACCAACTAGTGGAGATATTATTTTATAAGATCCAAGGGAGTTTGCCTAATGCTACTGAAACAGACCCTACAAAATGTGGAATGGCAATTACCTTTAGTAGCAAAAAAGAGTTCCTAGTAGAAGTAGAAGAGGAAGAGGAAAAAGAAGCAAATATTAGAGATAAAATAATGGAATACATTGCCAAACTTAAAGCTAGCTAATAGGAATTTGAAGAAAAGGTTTCTTTACCTGAATATCTTAAATATAATGCAAAATATTATTTTAGCTTATTAACGCAGAAGAGTGAAGAAAAGACAACGGCTGGCTTCATGGATGAAGAGACATCCTAGGAAGAGCTTCCCAAAGAAGCATCCATCCAAAAAGAGAAAGTAAATGAGTGGCAAAAGGTAAGTGAAGAAGATGAGCCAGAAACCTTTGTCCATGAAGAAGAAGAAGAGTGGATAAGACCAAGTAGGGAAACTACTAATGAAATGTTAGTGGTGGCCTTCAATACGGAGGGTTCCAACTTCCTCAAGGACAAACCATTCGAGTTAGCCAATAATTCATGGAGTTTCATTATCCCTCATTTTATTAACAATTTTTCATTGAAAAGGGCATTGTTGCAGCTAATTGGTTTTGCTAACTTAATACATCATGTCCTTTTGATCATCCTGTAACATGTGGTTTGTTGACAAGCTATGAAACCGCTTTGTAGAAAAAAGGTTGGAAGCAAGACGCTAATTATTGATCCAGGATGAAGTTAAGCATAAAGGTTACGTTAAACTAACGACATTCAACAAGCGTTGCATGGGAGGCAACCTATGAATTATGATAATTTTCAATTTTATTTTGTTTTGATTCTACTTCGAGTGTTAGTATAGGATTTTATTTCATGTTATCTTTACTTCTTTTATCTTTTTATCTCCTTTTCTTCATATTTTCCAAGGATGTAGTAACTATCAGATGGATCAGAAATCAGAAAATCTTCTTAATCAGGAAACTACAAAAATACCTTCTCACTTTTATCTATACATGTATTATGTACATTGAGGACAATGTAAAACTTTAAATGTGGGGATGGGTTTAATGAATTTTTAAACAATTTTCTTCAAGCTTATTATAATCTTAATTATGAATCTTGTTAACTGATATTCTGAATTGGTTAAAATATGTCTGCCAATATTATGTTTCATTGTTGAATATTGATTGAATTGATATGTAAAAGGATGATGGTTAGAATAAAATTAGTTTTTTAAGACATATTTTTAGTAATTATTGAAATATTCAAGTTGAATGATATTTCATATTATTTATACACATAATACTCATCTTTTTTGTAAGCTTTTGAGACTAAAAGAGCAAAAAAAAAATTAAAATTTTTAAGCTCATGTTATTTTTTCATGTGTGTTTTCAACATGTAGTAGGATGATTCTAAAACTTACTTTTATTATGCATATTAAGACTATATTTGTTAAATTATAAGCATTGAAATGATGAAGGCTTTTAGATTAAACAACTTACTTTAGCCAATTTCTTTGAAAATTACCAAACCCTTAAGTTTACCTTTATAAATAACCAAGTTGAGCCTTAGTCATTTCATTGATTAAACCCAAATTGTAAACCTTTATCCTATTTTGTTAAAGACATATTTATTGTTTTGAACCCTGAAGGTTATTTATATTATTTTGCTTATTTGAAACTTAAAGTTTTGAATGGTCCAATATTTCTTTAATTGTGGTATATGATGGATGCTTCAAATTATTGTAAAAAACATTAAACATATATATATATATATAAAGAAAAAAAAAGAAAAGAATAAGTATATAGTACCATTAGTTTTAGAATGAAAGACCTATGTGTATTGTGAATAAGTTTCATTATAATGCTCATTTTAGTAAATTTCCTTCAAATTAACTTTTTATTACCGCAATCATACCTAAGCTGCTTTACAACCTTATGTGACCTTTTGATTTTTATTTCTAGTTTATACATAAGTAATGGAGATGTGATTTTATTGCAAACTTGTGGTAAGAATTCTACTATGAATTGATTGAGAGTTTTGATACTTTTGATCCTAGCCACTTGAGTGAATTGAGTAACATCTTAGTGAAGGTGTAAAGATTAATGCTTTTGACTTCAATAAGATTATGATGTGATTATTATTAATATTGCTTAGAAAAGTTAATTTGAGGATAACTTGACTCTAATTATATGTTAATTTGATTCAATAGGATGTAATGATGTATAGTATGAATGGAAAATTTGAGATTGATAAGGGATGGATGCTGTAAATTTTATAATTTTGCTTATGGTTTACTTGAAGACATGTAAAAGCTTAAGCATGGGGATGTTTGATAGATGGATATTTGACTATATTTTTACACCCATATTTGATGTATTTTGCTTGATATTTTATACTTTTATCGTATATTTGGTACTTAATTTGCTTTAAATATTTTCATAGGTGATAATTACCTTTATGGACTTAAAAGAGAAGAATTCAGATGAAAATGCGCATAAAACGAAGAATTAAAGAATAGAAGTGATGCACGACTATGCAACAGGCCTTGCACTTCTCTCAAGTTATGTAATTTCATGATTTTTGGGCATTTTGGTTATACATGGTCGTGCATCAACCCATGCATCTCCCAAAACCATAAATTTTGTTATAAAAAGAAGTTTTCAGGGGGCAGATGAAGGAGAGTAGACTGAGGGGGGCAATTCCAGACGTGGAGATCGTTCACAATAGGTGATTTTGGTTTATCGAAGTGGAAAACACGAAGAAATTTTCGAAAGATCCATCGAAATACAATGTCAAATCTTTACATTACAATAATACTCAATATAAGTCAACCAGAGAGATTTAGAATATGATCTCATTGTTTTTAATTCGTTTCTCTTTCTATTTATGTTTGATTTCGTATTTGATAATATGTAACTAAACATCTTATTACTGTTTAGGTGAGATGGAATGCAATTAGGTTGATTGATATATTATGATTTGATATGTGTTTAATATATGTTCTAATAGACCCAAGAATATTATATAATAATATCATATGTAGAGATTGAGAAATCCTATGTTTGAATAGATCTACTGTAATTGGAAGGCGTTGATTACAATCCTAGAGATAGAATGATATAAATCTTCTAGATTAAGGTCAAACTTAATAGAGAGATAAACAAATTAGTAAAACAATCCTATAAACTTTAAAGTGAGTAATTCAGTTAAAAACCTTAGGATTAGTTGCTAGTAGACTCAAGGTCAACTATTAACATACCATAGAAATTTCCATGGTTATATATTAATAAAACAATTGCATAATAAAAGATTAATCTGTTAAAGGTTTAAGTGGATTCGGAGCCTAGCATTAATTACCGATAACGATAAATTTCTAAGTGCTTCCTTATTTATCTGTTCTTAATTGCTACTTATTTTATTTTACTTTCTTTATTTTTATTTTCTTTTATTAAAAATCAAGATTAATATGTAGGCTAAATAATTAGAAAAAGGTAATTACTAGTAATGACTGTTTTAGTGGATCAATCCATACTTATTGATACTAGCTATAGCTATATCATGCACTTCCGGTTATTATGGTATTAACTAACTCACAAATAATTCAATCAATGTGAAAACAAAACAATCAACTCAAGTGATTCCTAGCATCTAAAAATATCTTAAATTGAATATAAGGGACTATTTACTTTAAGAAACACAAAACCCAGGACAGATGGACCACCTTTAAGGCAAAATTTGTCACTTTAATGTCTAGAAACGATGGGATTTTCTTAATATAAAATTACTTCATCAATTCATCTTTAGATAAAATAAGAATCATGATAAATAATGACTCTCACAAACAATTGTAAGTATCCAATATGTTGAGAAAATGACAAGCCTCTTCTTTCGTCAATAAGTTGTAGATTCATACCTTATCATCATGATATGGGACCAAAATTTGTCAATAATAAACAAAAGAAGGGAGACAGTAATGGTAGATATGATTAGGTTATTTCAAGAGATCATGGGAAATTGAAGATAGTTTGGGCACTAGGATGACAATTAGATTGTTTATTTTTTTTTCCAAATTTAGAGATTTAGTGTTATTTAAGATTAGGGGTTCTATTTTACGTTTCATATCAGTTAATATCCGTATTAATTTGTTAAAATTATTTTAATAAGTAAAATTATATTATTTAAGTGAAGTCAGTGTTAGATGGATCAACATTGTCATGTATATAAACTGTGCTAAGGAACTAGTTATTGAAAATAGATGGAAACCTAACTAACTATAAATACCGCTCTTTTAACGTTAAAGTATAAAATGATATCATGAATAATATTATAAGCTTAGTTTTTTTTAGAAAAAAAAAAGTTAGGAGTCTTTTGTACCTTTATCCTAATTTTAATGTCCACATAGATTTAGATATAGGCTACCCTTATACTTATCAAAAAAACTTTAGATATAGAGGATTATTCATTTTATATCTATATATGAGTTATGTTAGATTGAGTCTAATTGAAATTCAATCCAAACTTTTTAAAAATTATAAGTTCATATTTAATTTGATCCATAAAATAGAACTTATTTTTAAATTCAAATTCAATTCATCATAAAATTTTCAAATTTAAACTTAATCTATATGCTCATATTTTTAAATTATTTTAGAATTGTAAAACATAAATAAAATATTTAATCATTTAATAAATCTCAAATATTATTTTTAAAATAAAATTATAATTTGTTAGAATAATATATGTAAAATAGGAATAATAATAATAATAATTGATAACAAAATAAAATTAGATAAATAAATTAAAATTTTTATAATTATGATAAGATTTAAATAATATGGCATTTATACGAATACTGACTAATTTAAATAATTTTTAGACAATAATTATATAATAAAGTATGCTAGGTCATTTTGATAATAATAAATTTGATCTGTTTTATAAAGAAGTTCTATGATTTTAGTCTATATAACCTTTAAAAAATGGAACTCAAATTTAAATATTAAAATTATATCGTTTTTATTACTTCATTATTCTGTTGTTGGTTGTTTGCAAGTAGCCTTTGCCGTTGGTTGTTGGGCATTTTGATTAAGACGGGCTGTCTTCAAAGCTGACAGGTCATATGTGACCATCAATCACCACATGAGAATATACGGTAATGTTTGTCTAAATTATTGTCTTAACAATATAAGCTTATGTTTATATCATATTTAGGACTTAACATTATATAATAATATTTCCATGCTTCTCTCTCATCTCATTACTTGTTGCTTTCAAGTAAATTGTGGGAAAATCATAAAATATTATTTTAAAAAATAAAAAATCACACACACACACACCATCAAAAGCAACGACATATCAATTCACTTTCTTCCAGTCAAAAACCCCCCATTTGATATGGATGGTTTTTAAATCATGGGGTTTATGTAAAAGTTCAACAATGGAGACTCCAATCTCATTCTCACTAGAAAGAACAAAAGATGGCCAAATGTGTGAACTAAAAGGTAGAACAAAATAAATCATTTGAAAAAAAATAAAAAATTTCAATTGAACTCTTTAATACATTGAAATTATAAAATTTTAAAATCTTATTTAATGGAACAATTTTAATTTATTTTTATTTTTATTCGTTGAAATATAAAGTCTTTGGTTAATTTTTCTATAATTTTTATTTATGAGAAATTTATTATTTTTAGTATATTAAAATAAAAATTAGAAGGATTTTGTTAGCAAAAATTAACATTTCATCCAAAATTAATTAATCTCATGTTACATTTGATATAATGAAGAAAAAATAAAGGATAAACAAAACAACAATAATAATAATTTGAAATAATTAATGATATAATTTTTTAATTGAATCAAATCCAACGTGATTTAAAATTTTGATCTTCATATAATCCATTCTTTTAATAGTATAAATCATAAGTACATTAGCTAAAAGTGCACTTTGAACCTCAACATTTATGACAGAATTATAGAACAAACTCTAAATTTTTAAAACATTCAAATTAAATCCCAAAGTTTTCAACATGGCTTTATTTTTTATTTTTTAAATAAAATAGACCCTACTACCACATGATAAGTGAAACAAACCATGTAAAATGTATAACTATGGGTTCCATTGTCACGTAATAAGTGAGATTCACCATTTGAAATGTATAAACAGTGGATCCACTGTCACATGGCTGTAAGATTCACTTTTTGGTTAATTTAAAAAATTAATTATACGATAATGAAACCCACTTTTTATTTAAAAAATATAAAAATAATGTCATGATATTTAATTGATGAGAGTTAATCTCGTTAAATTTTATGTCTGCTTAAAGCCTATTTCGAATGTTTTAAAAATGTTAGAGTTTCATTTGAATGCTTCAAAATGTCAAGGTTCAATTTAAAAACTTCAAAAGCTATATCTTGTTATAACCATTAATGTCCAAAATGCCCTTTTAACGTAAGTATATTTAATAGGTAAACTTAACACTCTCCAATTTCAAAACCTATCTAATAACTTTTTAGACAAAAGGGTTACTTTTGACCTTAATATTTTCGCCAATCCACAAATTTAACCCTAAGGTTTCAAAATGAACAAACAAAACCCTAACTTTTAAATACAAACCCAAAATTTTAGAAATGACCTCACAGTTTTTTATATTAATTTATTGCTTATGCGAGCCCTACCTTGCTATATTAGAGTTGGTGTGACAATGTGGGGTTTGCTTTTAAAAAATATATTAACTTTTAAAATTTTAACCTCAAACCAGAACTTGAACGACCTCTCTTTTCAATGTTTGAAGGAGACATTCCAAGTATTTGAGACTTTTGGTTTCTTTTGGTGATGGTTTTCCCTTAGTTTGTTGATTCTTGTTACTTTAGTAAAATAAACCCTTCTCCCTTAGTCGATCACTCTTCTTTGCTATTTCATTCATTAGGCTTTACTTTGGAGTATATGACATGCTAACAATTTCATCATTATCAACCTCCAGTTGAATCTCACACAAACGTAGGGTTTGGAGAGATCTGATAGTACGCAGTCTTACTCCTACCTATTAGAAAGGCAATTTTCGACAGTCCCACATACAAATGTGATATGAAGATGTTACAAAAAAGTCAAATAAACATAGAAGATGTTAAAATGAATAAAAATAGAATAGAATAGAATAATAACATCTTTAAAAAAAGGCTACAAATTGTCATTAGGGTATGCTAACATATTAGAACTAAATGAAGATCAAAAGTTGATTGATTTTTTAATTAAGTTTCACATTTTTGTAGATTATGAGTTAGAAATTAGGCAGAGAATGAAACTATTAGCTCAAGGCTTTTAAATTAATGATTTTGATGATAACAGTCAACAAATAATTAGTTATGTTTCAAAATTCAAATTTATTGAATTATATTATTTATCCTGAAAGATAACGATATACAAAAAGTTTTATAACTTACTTATCTCTTTAATAAAAGAAAATTGTTTTCCTATTTTACAGGAATCAATATAACAAACTCACTCTGATAGTAATAAACAGTTCTGACAAATCTGGAATGGATAAGCTCCTATAATTGTTTATACGAACAAAAGATCTTTCTATTTAACCAATTCAATAGTGGCTTCGAAGACATAGTTAAAGGGTTATTCAAACAACCCGATACTTGAATATTCTATCAAAGATAGTGAGAAAGACATTTTTAACATAATCAAAACTGATTCAGAAGCAATGACTAGTTGAAAGGAATTTCTATTTAAAGAAGAGCTATTACATTCGATAACACATATTAGATTTGCATAAATACATCAGTAGCATGTTTACTTATTCTTGAAAAGTTAAACCTATACCTTCTGAACTTTAAAAAGTGAAAACACTCTATCTAAAGAGAGATCAATATTAATTGAAGCTCATATTGAGCAAACCCTACTTTCATTTGTTGAGAGTTTGTAAAGACTTATTAAATACTACTAGTGTAGAAGATTGAAGAGCTTTGAAAAATATGTACTTATGAGCTTAGAGAAGCTTGTCAAATTACTACTTGGAGATTTATTAGTGCAACACTCAAATTGGACACTTGAAGACTGGATGTAGGCTTCATTATAAGCCAAACTAGTATAAATTGGATGTGTCATTCTTTCTCTCTCCTTAACTTTTAAATTTTCGCGTTACAGTTGTTTTCAATTTGCAAGAGATCCCTTTCATTTAAAATTTTAGCAGACTCCTATTATTTTAAATATTAACAAGCCCCTTTCATCTTAAATTTTAACATGCTCCTATTGTCCATACAAATTGATAAAAACTTGCAAAAATTTTTCAAGTTACACACAATTTACCCCTCTCTTGCGTGTGTTTGCTTTATCAAAAATTACAATATGTAGCCAATAAATATAAGAAGTTGGTAGAGGTTGCAGCTACGAATCTTATTGTAGGACGAAACACGCTATTAAACTTACGGGATGTTTGGTTCAATGGAGTAGCAATTTTATTCCTAGCATATTCCTAGTATATTATTAAACTTATATTTGGCTAGAATCAAACACATAATAAGTAATCTTCAGGAACATCTATTCTTAAACTTTGGGGAATAGATAAAACTAGTCCCTACCTATCTTTATCTATTCTACGAATAACTATTCTTCTTCAAGACAAATTTATCTTTCCCACGTTTAAGCCTCCCGTAACTTCTTATCCTTCTTCGACGTCTGAAACTTCTTCGAGCCTCCCTTCCAAAACTTCTTCCACTTCTTCAAGTTCGTGATTCTCTTCTCCAGTTCATGATTCCAAGGTTCTACCATTTCCAGATTCTAGGTAAGTTATTCTTGTAGTTGCGATTAGGTGATGAGTTTTGACTGGGTGACTGGTTTTGATGATGGAGTTTTGTCTATGTTTTGTGTCGATTGGTAGGATTTTTCATTGATGTTTGTCTCATGCTTAGGATTTTGTTTTATGCCTCATTTCTCCCTGACTCAAATTATAACTATGTTATTCATTCTTTTTTTTAGGGCGGGGGATGGAAGAAGTTGATTTGGCTACACAAGCTGCTTTTGATTCATTTTGTGGATTGTTTATATATTTATTTAAGATAGATTTGGAGCGCAAGTGCACCATCTCTAAATGGTGCCGTTTAACTTTATGAATGCGCATCAATTGAATTCTTGAACTTGGTGGGGATTTTGATCCAACGGTTTTAAGTTTCTTTGTAGGCTTTATATTTTCTAACCTCTGTAGTAACAAATTGATACAGGGATGATTGTGCTTAAATGAATAGTCTTATCATTTTGAATTATAATGAATGTTTGTGAATTTGAGTTTTATGTTACCATAACATGGACTAATGTTTTCCTTTTCAATTATAGTTGATCATTGCATGTCTGTCAGTGTGTCATACTGGATGATGGGGATTGGATATTCAATCCAACAATCTTGTTATTTCTTGAATTTGCTTTAAGTGTTTAATTGTTATTCGGTTCATTTGTTCACTTACAAATATCGGATCTGAAAATTTTGTTTTGCGAATCAATTCATAGGATAAAAAGGTTTAAGTCTGAGTTATATGAGAACTTAGAGGATCCTGAGGGCTCAACTTCTCATAGAGCTTTGGATTTGAACTTAGGTAAAGTATCTTGACTGGGGTCAGCGGATTCAGAAACCTTCTCTTTGTATGTTTCTGAGCCATGCTTTGGTTAATACTATGTACAAAAGGGTCTCAAACTTTTGTACGTGGATGCTTATCTTCTTCTTAATTTGTTAGCTTACTGGCATATTTATGTTTTCTTTGCTACTTGCATCATTATTTTCAAGTGGGTACTTTTGAAATGGTGGTTAAAGAAATTGTATATTCCATTTTGCTCTTAGCCCATGCAAATGGATTTAACTTAGTTGTGTTATTTTAGTATCTGGAGTTATGGTTAGCTTGTTTACTGTGCAGAAGCATCCTCAAGTAAAGATGCATGTACGCTCCCTGGATCTTTTAGGGATATGTGTATTGTTTGTGGGTAACGGTTGAATGAGGAATCTGGTGTCACATTTGGGTATATATACGAGGTACTTATTCTGTGTTTGTTTTTAACCAGCTTTAAATGATCTACGTACTTCATTTTAACAGTTTCCATTTAAACCTCACCCAAATATGCTTATGGTCGTTGAATTCCCTTCCCACGAAAGATTAAACTCCTCTTTTTCGTCTTTGATTGTTACCAAGATCTCAGATATGCTACTATGTGCACATTCATTAGGTCATTCCTTGTGGGTGGTATAAAAGCAACAGATTTGGCAATTAGCAAACTTGCTAAAAACTTGGAAGACTCTCCATCCTGGATTGGGAAAGATCGCTTTTTTACTTGAAATCAGTTGGATTTAGGTTTGAGTCACAGTTTAGATTTTTAAAAAATCTAGTCCAGCTTTTTACTTGAAATCAATTAGAGTTATGTTTGAGTTGCGGTTGATATTTTTTAAAAAAATCAGTCTGCTTGCTTCAACTTGTTAATTGTAATTACTTACATGAGCATTTGTTAGACTGACAAATTAATTTTATTTGTTTTAGGCTTGGACAATGCACATGGATAACTTGATATTGATGGAGAGGTATCATTTCTTTGGTTCAAGTTGCTGGCAGTTTGGGTTCAACCGTAAATCTCTTTCTGAGCTGAAGAGTCATGAAAGCAACTCAGATGGCACACTTACATCTGTTCTGAAAGTTCTGACAAGAATTCACCATATGTTTTTTTATTTATGTTGTCTCTTCTTTCCATTTGTTTAAGACATGAAATTCATTGATTGATGCTTATTTATAACTTTTTTGAAGGAGATGACAACTAATCTGGAAGCCAGAGATGTGAGGCAGGTATGTAGAATCTTTTTGGCATTTGTTGTTAACTGTGCAATTGTTCCTCCTCGACTTCTTCACTTTGGTGTGACTAGGGAACTTGGAAGATTAGTGGTATTCATTTGTATGGTTGATACGATGTGATTTAATTGACATCTTTTCTACTTTTATCTTACTTTTAACTAAGTTCTGAATTCATTTTTATGGCAAAATGTGGCTATTTTAGGTAGTAAAGACAGCTCGGAAGGATGTTTTAAAAGGTTGCAAAATTGTTTCCCCACCCAATTCTGGGCTGATAATCACTTTCTGTGGAGGATGGCTGAAAATTTGGGAGCCATATGTTCCCTAAGAACTAGACTCACTAGTGACACATGTGGTCTCAATAGATGCTGGAACTGAGAAGTCTCGGTGACCCGGAAGAATGAGAAGTTTTTGGTTCATCCACAGTGGATAGAGGTTGCTAATTTTTTATGGGAAAAGCAACCTGAACACAAATTCTCTGTTAACTAGACTAAAAAAGAATGATTAAAAAAAAAAGATGTGCTCAAACCCTCTTTGTAGTGACAGATAATCAACTGGCTGAACTTTTGGACATGAAATCCTGAGGTGCAGCTAACTCATATTTAGTTAAAATCAGTTGAATTTTTGATTAGTAGGATTTTTTCTTGTTGACATCAAGTTACCCTTGTTTTTACAAAGTTATGTTATATGTATAATACACTGTTAGCCAAGAGTAAAGAGTAGTATCTTATGATAGACTTTTGATTATATTGATATAGAAGTTAATTTATCTAGTTATTTAAAATAGGCTGAAACTTATTTTTTGTTCAACTAACTAATTTTTTAGTAATTTAAAGCCCTATGTTAATATTTATTTTCACTATCGTTCTATTGTTATTTTATATTGCAATTGCGACTGTATAATGAATACTAACATAAGTCGAACCAGAAAAATTAACCACTGCAAAATGTTGGAAAATAAAATTAATACTAAAAATGAAATTTAATAATAATAATAATAATAATAATAATAACAAGAAGAAAATTAATTTTGTATAATAATAATAATAATAATAATAATAATAATAATAATAATAATAACAACAACAACAACAACTCTGCAATGCTATATTCCAATAACAATAAGAGCTCGACAAAGTCGAAGCACATCGACATCAAGTTCGTAAATATTAAAGAGAGAGTTTAGAGTGGATAGTTGTTTATACAATACATTGGATCAAACTCCATGATTGCGGATCTGCTTACTAAAGGAGTGCCACCCAAGGTCTTTCATGAGCACACTACTGATATGGGTGTTGAATCTTTTCAGGATATATAGTTTCAGTGGGAGTTTGTATTATAGATGCTTTTCGGATTAGACATTTTTCACTATCATTTTGGATACAACTTTTGGATAAGTTGTTCGAGGTTATTTTCAGCTTTAAGATATTTGATTTATTTTGTCTCTGAACTTATTTAAAATTGATCTCACTAAAGCATAAGGTTGAACCAGTTGGAAATAAGCACGCTAAGATCACATTATTTATAATTTCCATGCTTATCATTTAGTTATATCAGCATACGTGACCATTGATGGTTTTAGTTACGTTAATTGTAGCGAAAGACGCTTTGATCCTATGTTGGTATAATTGATAGGCCAGATTGTCTGGAGATATATACAGTAATGATAGCAAAATTCTGAGTACTCACAAGGTTAATATACAATTTTAAGGTAACACATATAGCTCAAGTGGAAGATTGTAAGGTTTTTCTAATCAAACATGTGGGCTTATATGTGTATAATTGTATATAAAGGCTATCATATAAAGTTGATCCCACTTAATCAAAGTGGTCTAATATGTTTATGGTATTTTGGGCTTCATGCATCTATTTTAAGTATGGGATTTATATGTGTAGAGACTGGGTTTATAATTTTTAGTTTTATGATGGGTCAAACTAGAAATTAGATTAGGGTTTTACCCTAATATAAGTGGTTATGGTCCCCAAATTAAATGTACGCTCAATTCTTGTCTAAAATCCCATCATCAGAGAGAAAACAGAGAGTTACGGAAAACTCTAGAAAAAAGGGCTGCATTTTAATTTGAAAGACAAAACCGCAAAACTCCAGTGCAGATTTCACAATAGATTCAGGTATGCTTCCGCTTTTATTTTATTCTTGATGATTTGATATGAATGGATCCTGTGTTTTAAAGGGATTAAAACCCTACAGTGCTTTGTTTCTCCACCGAATTGATTAGCCTATTGCTTTCTCTTGTAGATTTCGACGAATGGAATTTGGGTTCTCGTGGTTGTGCTGCTTGGATGTAAGAAATTTGGGCTTTTGATTTGATCTTCTTGAACAAAATGGTAGTTCAGTCTTTTAGGACTTTGTCAACTTGTCTCATGCGTAGTTCCTACTCAGCAAGTAATGTAGTTGGATATCAGGGGCTCAATTTGGTTATGTAGACTTGATAGACAGCTCGCATTATCCCGAAAAAGAATAGAAACTTGGTTGTTTTAATACTAATTAGTTAGCTTGCTGTAAATTC
Source organism: Erythroxylum reticulatum (assembly GCA_025504915.1). Lineage (NCBI taxonomy): Eukaryota > Viridiplantae > Streptophyta > Magnoliopsida > Malpighiales > Erythroxylaceae > Erythroxylum > Erythroxylum reticulatum. Next base: position 3,217 of record JANSVA010423846.1, on the reverse strand, counting down.
AGTAAATTCCAAAGGATGTGAGTAGAATCCCCCCAACTTGCTTGACCGATATGAATCTCTATTGCCCCCAGAGTGATGTGATTTTTGACACCTTGTTTTGATTATGTGGTGTACAAGTGTTAGAATATTTAATGCCCCATGTAACTTATAGTTTGAGTCTTATGGAAAGGACCCAAGATGATGGTTATTGGGTATTAAATAACGAGATCTTATCTTAAATGGTTCAAAGACCATTTCTCTCCCTCTTCTAAAATGAACCAACATGATGGTTGGTGAAAGGATATATAAGTTTTAGAAACTTATGAAAGGTTATCTTAACCATTGAAGAAACATGTAACATAGATAAAGAAGAAGAGAAGAAATAAAGTTTTTGCAAGAACATTCTAGAGACAAGGATTCATGTTTGTTTTACATTGTCTATATAAATCGATCTATAAATATCTTTCAATTGGTATTAGAGCCATGGTGTTGCATTATTTGTTATCTTCCATGTATCGTCTCTGCATTATTATTTTTCTGTTTATTTTTGTATTGTTGTGTTTTTTGTTGCCATGAAAGAAATACAGAAATAGACACACAAACATAGTAACAGAAATAACAACGAATATGATTTTCGTTTTGATGATTTTCGGATGTTAATTAAACTCCATTCTCAATGTTTAACCAAAATAAAACATGGATGGATGGTTATGGATAGATGGTTTATGGTAAGAGTAATAGACATTAGAGAGAGAATCTAAAATACAAAAACCAAACATAGATGCTCTTCTGTATTTACAATGTTGGCAAGAAATGCTCTTGGTGGTATGAAGAGCAACGATATGAAGAAAGAAGATTTAAGAATTAAAAAAACGATGCAAAAATCAATGAGCGTGCGTTATGAAGAAGATGAGGCGCGTTCATCTCACATAAATGACGTGTGTTGTTGGACAGATAGTGAGGTGCGTGCTGCTAGCAATGGCAAGTATGTGTTATGCACGCGCTTGTCGATTTATTTATTTATTTTTATTATTAAAAAATAATTTTATAGGTTTGAATATTGGTCCTACTTAAGGTATTTTAATTTTGAGTCATAACTTATAATTTACTTAATTGATAATTTAAATCAGTTAATGAAGGAATCAATTAATTAATTTAGATTACTTAATTGATAATTTAAATTAATTAATGAAGGAATCAATTAAATAATTTAAATTTATATGCATAAAAGTTGCGCCTATGTTTGTTATACATAATATAATTTTTTGTCATAATATATTTTACTTGATACTTTGACCATTTATATTATGCAATGCTTGGAATTAAATTTTCCTATTATATATTGAGCATAATACGTGACATTATGTCAGTTCAGAATAGTTTGTTAGTCACCAAAGTGACCAAACTAATTAAATTAAAATTTGTCATGTATGATAATTGTCCAATTAAATGTTTATTGCATGGAATACTTGTTAGTCACCAAAGTGGCCTAGCTTGAAAATATTAATAATTTAATTGTGATTGTTTCAATTGTTCATTATGATATGATACTTAAATGACCTAAAGGTTGAATTGAGCAATTGAAATAATTAATTATAATGCTAGGAGGTCACTCAAAGGTAGATCATTTCTTATAATTAATGACATTAAAGGGACTTTATCAACATATTTGGTTACTATGATTGTATATCCAAAGATAACATGCATGATGACTAGAATATGATTGATTGTCCATTATAGTGAACTATATTTGCATCATAATAGGTTACATCTATATATTTAAATCTCACCCAAAGGATAATTTAAATTCATAATTAAAGTGTATTAGTTAGTTTGAATCCATTTAGGTTTACTTAAAGTATTAATATGTGAGATATATGTTGTGTTTGCAGCATCTGTTAATTTGTTTGTTTTAGGAAATGGGCTTATCAAGTTCAATGGCCTAAACTATGCTGATTGGTCTTAACAAATCCAATTCCAACTAGGTGTAATGGATCTGAACTTGGCCATAGTTTCATATATAAGGCTCGCAGCTATAACTGAGACTAGTTCTGAAGCTGACAAGTCTTATTATGAGGCTTAGGAACGGTCTAACAAGCTGAGCTTAAATTTAATGCGAATGATGATCACAAAAAATGTAAAGTCGTCAATGCCTAAAGCAAACAATGCAAAAGAGTTCATGTTGAAACTTAAAGAATACTCCCAATCTGATATAGCTGACAAGTTCATAGTAGGGACTTTAATGAGTGAGATGACGACTAAAAAGTTTAATTGGTCACAACCTATTCATGATCATGTAACTCATATGTCAAATCTAGCTGCAAAGTTGAAATCCATGGGTATGGATGTAAGTGAGTCTTTCCTTGTACAATTTATTATCAACTCACTTCCTCTTGAGTTCGACCAGTTCCAAGTTAATTATAACACCATTAAGGAAAAATGGAACCTTCAAGAAATTAAGGTCATGTTGGTTCAGGAGGAAGGGAGATTGAAGAAAATGAAGCAACACTCCGTTCATCTCACATTTCATCAAGGAGCTAGTAGCAGCAAGAACAAACCAGGAAAGAAAGGCAAAGATAAGGACAAAGCTCTCATTAAAGTTAATGAGGGTCGAATCCATAAAGATAAGAGGTGCCATTTCTGTAAAAGGCCCAGTCACTTCAAGAAGGATTGCCCTAAAAGAAAGGCTTGGTTCGAAACGAAAGGTACATATTATGTCTCAATATGTTATAAATCAAATCTTATTGAAGTGCCTAATAATACTTGGCGATTAGATTCTGATGCAACTACTTATGTGTCATATGTTAAATAGGGATTCTTTTCAATCCAAATCATAAACGAAGCTGAAAAGTTCTTATATATAGGGAATAGAATGAAAGCATGGATAGAGGACATTGGGATGTACAGATTCTGTTGGAGTTATGTAAATATAGTGTCCTGGAAAACAAGTGTATTTACATGTAACTTTATCTTCTTCGGTTACAGTTTTTGTAATGAAAATATTTATTATTAATAAAACAAATAGGTTTGGTTTTATTTGTGTAAGCATTATATATCTAGTTAAAAGGAACCAAGATTCTTTTGTAAATAATTTACATATACATAGAGTTGTATGGGAAACATGTATATTATAAGAATCTAAATTAATGGATTCACAGTTAAATAATCAAGTTGGTCGCTTGATTATAGTTTAGACTGTAGTGTTGCGATTTATCTCCATATAAGTAAAGGAGTTTAC
>JANSVA010423797.1:0-20292 GCA_025504915.1 Erythroxylum reticulatum | reverse complement strand
GGACTTCCTACTCAGTGCATCAGCTACTACATTATCTTTCCTCGAGTGGTAATCTATCATCATGTTATAATCTTTCAACAACTCTAACCACCTTCTTTGTCTCAAATTTAACTCCTTTTGGCTCATCAGATACTTAAGAATCTTGTGGTCTGTAAACAGCCTGGTGGTGACCCCATATAAGTAGTGTCTCTGTATCTTCAATGCAAAAATTATGGTAGCTAACTGTGGAGATAATTTATCTCATAAGGTTTTAATTTCCTAGAAGCATAGGCAACCACTTTATCACCTTACATCAACATACAACCTAATCCTTTCCATGAGGCATCACTATATACTGTATATCCCTCACTTTTAGAAGGCAAAGTCAAAATTAGTACAGTTGTAAGCCTATTCTTCAATTCCCTAAAACTACTATGGCATTTCTTTGTTTAGACAAATTTTTGATTCTTCCTTGTTAATTTGGAAAGTGGAGCTGCTATTATGGAAAAGCTCTCTACAAACCTTCTGTAATATTTGGCTAAACCCAAGAAGCTTCTCACTTCTGCTACATTCTTAGGTGCTTCCTATTTCACAACTGCTTATATCTTCCTTGGATCCATATGTACTTCTTGCTCTGAAATCACATGTCCAAGAAATGTAACTTCCTTTAGCCAAAATTCACATTTGTCGAATTTGGCATATAACTCGTTCTTCCTCAGTGTCTCCAAAGAAATTTTTAAATGTTCCTCATGCTCCTTATCACTCTTAGAATAGACCAAGATTTCATCAATAAAGATAATGAAAAATTGGTCTAAGAAAGGCTTAAAGACTCTATTCATCAAGTCCATGAAAGCTGTAGGTGTATTCGTTAACTCAAAAGGCATGACCAAGAACTCAAAGTGGCCATACCGTGTTCTAAAAGTAGTCTTTAACACATCGGACTCCTTTATCCTCAATTGGTGGTAACCTAATCTCAAATTTATCTTGGAAAAGATCCTTGCCCCTTGCAACTGATCAAACAAGTCATCTATGCATGGAAGCAGATGTCTATTCATGATAGTGACATAATTAAGCTTCCTATAATCCACACACATCCTCAACAATCCATCCTTTTTCTTTACAAAAAGGACTGAAGCTCCCCAAGGCGAAGAGCTTAGCCTAATGTATCCCTTCTCCAATAACTCTCCTAATTGTTCCTTAAGCTCCTTCAATTCCGTTGGATCCATTTGGTAAGGAAGAATTGACATTGGTGCAGTACCTGGAAGAAGTTCAATGGAAAATTCAATTTCCTTAGGTGGTGATAGTCTTGGTAATTCATCGGGAAAGACATCCGGGAATTCCATGACCACAAAAATTTCTTCTAACTTTCCTCCATTTCCCTTCATGTTTACCACATAGGCTAAAAATGCTTCACATCCCTTTGTCATCATCTTCTCTGCTATCGGAGCGGAAACAATCCTAGTCGAACTTACTTTTTTATCTCCCATAAACACCATCTTTCTACCATTACCAAATTCGAACTCCACAATCTTCTGTTTGCAATCCAAGTTGACATTATACTTCTCTAAAATGTCCATACCCAAAATCGCATCTAATCCTCCCATCTTCAATAGCATTAGATCCACCACTAATTGTTCTCCTCCAATATGTATCTCACAGTCTCCATAAACTTAACTAATCATAATATACTGGTTGATTAGAGTACTAACTATTAAAGGAGAATTTAAAGGGCTTAATTCTCTACCATACACAATTCTACTTGATGACACAAATGAATGGTGATCAAATAATTTAACCATACCAGTCACAATTTCTAAAGCGGTATCTATGTCCTCCTGTGTCATTGAAAACACTCTAGGTGGTGCTTGCCCCTTTGGTCTTCCAGGAAGATTCACTCTCTTAGCGACCTCAAAACTACCCACTTCAGTTACAGTCTTGTGCACTACTATATCAATTCTCTTTGAAGCTGGCATTTGAGTTTTCTCTCTTCTTGCATACTTCAGACACTCTCTAGCCATGTGCCCCTTTTCTCCACAGTTGAAACATGCTCCAGTCAATCTGTAACATTCCCCTCTATGGAACTTGCCGCAATGATCACACTTAGGGACGGATGACTTGTTCCCTTCTCCCCTCCTATTGCCTCTAGCTATTGAGGCTTGATGAGAAATAGTTCTTATCTGTCTAGACTTGTTAGCACCACTGCTTCTTTCCTCAGATTGCACAGGGAAGGTCTTGGCACTCCTTTCCAGCATGGAAGCACCCCCTCTCCTCTTAAACTGTTCTCTTCCCTTTCTCTTTTTGTTCACAACACTCTTTATGTTCTCAATGTTTTCAACCCTCAGTGATGCTTTAACCAGCTGTTGAAAGTCACAGAAGTTCTACACCAACACTTTTTCTCTGATGGCTAGGTGTAGTCCTAACTCAAACTGATGGCACTTAGCTGCCTCAAGCATCATCATCTCAACTGCATACTGGAATAGCTGTGTAAACCAGCGCTCATACTCACTAACCATCATCTCCCTTTGGGCGAGACTCAGGAATTCCCTCTGCTTCTACTAAATGTTCACCTCAGATTGATACTTCTTCTTATAAGCAGCGAGGAAGTCCTTCTATGCCAACATTGACGATTTCAATTGACTTCTTGGTACACACTCCCACTAATGTGAAGCATCTCCTTGAAGCATACTTGCAGCATATACAACCTTCTCATCATCTTCACAGTCCATCTACTCCAATACCCTCTCTGTCTTTCTCAACCAGGTCTCAGCTTCTTCTGGATTAGTGGTCCCATAGAAGTCCACTGCTCTATACTTCCTTAGCCTATCAAACTGTTTCCCCTGCTTGAATGGGGCAGGAGCATAAGCATACAACATCTGACCCATAGCCTAGACAAAGGCCTGAGTAAATGCTTAAAACAATCTCAGATCTAAGGTAGGCACTTGCTCTAATGGAACAGTCGACTCCTACGTCTGTGATCGATTGGGCTCACTACCTTGCCCTACAAAAGACTCAGCATTTCCTGGGGCTACTGACTCATCAGTACTCTCCTCTCTTGGAAAAGAGTTAGGTGCAATAGACCCTTACAAAACTCCTGGTATCTTTCTACGAGGTGGCATCTTACTCCTTCAATGAAACACTAATGATTAGCTTACATTTCATTTTAATCTTAGTTCCTACATGTAGGCATGATATGCATGTCACTTAATGAAATCAATCAATCAACAATGCAACAAGTAATCATATAGCCCAACAATTCATCATACTATACATTCTAAGCCTAGGAAAAGCCTTCGCTTTGATAACAAACAATGTTGGACCCTGTTTCTGGAGCCTAACATTCTGAGTCATAAAACTTGAGCAAACTCATTCTTCTATTTTAGAACAGATTTTGGGAAAACTACGACTTGAGTTTTAGTTTGAATTCTTTAGCTTATTTGTTCACCATTGTCTTAAGTTTCTAATGACACTAAAATCATTCAATTTGGTTGAAAAATCTGAAAGATATGTCCCAAGCATTTTGGGGTTGTTAGTGAACTGAAATTGTACACTATACTCAAATTCTATCCAAATATTTAAAGTCTTAGAGACTGAATTAAAATTCAATTCCTTCTATTAAATTGTATCCCTATGTCTCTAGTTTATTTGAAAACAAGAATCATCTCATTTGGAGTTCTACAAATCAAAATATCTTCAAAATACTGAAGCATGTTCAGTAAGAATATCCAATTCATACCCTTCCAACCCATACCCTTACTTTGATTAAATAAATATTTTTCAAATCAATACCAAAAGCTATAAATTTTTATAGAGAGATAGATGAATGAGTTAGGAATCCATTGCTTTAAACATGAGGTCATTTGGAGGTCGGACGACAAAGTTATGGTCAAAAGAGTGGAATATGTTAAGGTTTGGGAGGAGGGAGCATGTGGGTCACGATCGTGTTGCGACTTGCATACGTGGCTGTGCACGATCGCGACTTTTGTGCAAGTCCATAGAGTCGTAATCGTGCATTTGCACAATCGTGATTTCTCCCTTCTTGCTTTTCTTCTTCTAACCTGTATTGGTAAAAAGGGCATAACTTTGACTACAAATATCGGATTAAGGTCATTCAAAGACCGTTTCGAAGAGGACTTCTGGACCTACAAGTTCTATAAAGTCCTAAAAAATAATTGTGTCTCTATAAGGGTTAAAATTTGAAAACAATGAAGCTGTCTCGAAATTCCAACCTATGCAGCATCGCCAAGTTCTAATAATCATAACTCTCAACTCCGATATCCAAATATTTCATACTATATAACATTGAAAAGCTAAAAAAATAATCTACAACTTCTAAGAAGACAACTTTATCTAATTCCTCATAGATTAATCCAGTTTTTCTCCTGAAGTCAAAACAAAATTTCTACACCTACGAAAGACTTGAAATAGGAAATTTACAACTACAAGATAAATAAGCATATACACATTGGAACTTCTTCAATTCTCCATTCATTTTTAAAACAAAAAAAAGTTCATACGCAGCTTTAATTACATATCAACATTACATCAAAGACTTAAAACAAGGTACAAAATACATTGGATGCTTAATGTTTGATATGCTTATAAGGCTAGCCAAAAATGATTGAACTAACTTTGTTACAAAAGTCTCTATATATCTTAGAGTTTCTGATTCCTTGAAAGGATTGCTAACCCTCTCGTTCTGCACCTGAGGAGTGAAAAAATATTGGGTTTAGCTATGACACTCAGTGGCTAATATATTTATAGCCATTGGCAACTACCGCAAATTCAAGCATATGTGTTTATATATCTAGCAATTAAATCATTCACCAATTTAGCTTAAAACTAATAATTAAGCAGTTAATACATAACACATAACATAGACTTTATCCATCAAGCAAACCATTCAAATGCATCATACTTGACAATTCAAAGATGCAATGGATAACCAAATGGCTCTAGGGGTCCCATAGGTACGAAATGGAGAAATTGAAGTTTGCACTATGAACAAAATGAGTCCATTTTCAGAGCTCATACACTACAAGTGGGTAGTCGAAAGAAGGCTCTTGTCTACGTGCAGGTGATGAACGAAATGATTCCTCTCTCACCCAAACAAAAGCACATATTCATTTTATCATATGCTCATACTTAATACTTTTTCCTTCTTTTCATTTAATTCAAAAATGATATAACCTCTTTCACGGTATAACATAATCACAATGGATCATGCATTTCCCATCAACTCACAACAATTCAATTTCAAGCAATCAACATTGACACACATAAGCAAGAATTTGCCTAATCACACAATAGCTCTAAATAAATTACCCACCTAATTGGCTTGCAAAAATCCAACTCAAGGTTGTCTTTCCTCTTGCTCTTGGGTAGGATTCTCTTCGTTTCCTAAAACAACCAAAGTTTCATTCAAAACAATATTCTAATAAAAATTCATAAACTTTAATAATCACAAAAAATGCAATAAATAGAAATTAAGCTTAAACCTAACCTACCTATAGTTCATATAGGTTAGAAAACCCAAAACCTAGTTTAGAAACCCCAAAATCAAATGGGTTCCGTTAAATCATCTTCTTCCAACACAACCCATTCTCTACTTCTTTCCCTACCTAAGCAAGAAATAAAGATAAACTTACGTTAGACAAGCTTGATTCTTTCTCTTTCCACGTTTTCTTCTTCTTCCCTAGCTTTTCTCACGACTCTCTTCTCTTCTTTCTTTCTTCTTTATGTTTTTCTCCTCTCTTCTTTTCTTCTCATGATTTCTTCTTTTCTTCTTTCTTATTCTTCTAATTCCAGCCCCTTTTGTTTTGTTTTTCTTCCCATTTTTCCCCTCATTAAACTAGGCTTTCCATATTTACCTTTCTATCTTTTAACATAAGCCCACTAACTACTTAAGCTATCTAAATTCTAACACTTCATTCTAATTTCTACTTTCTATTTATACTTGATAATTTAATGGACTAAATAAGAAAAAAATCAAACATATAAATCAATAAATATTGAAAGAAAATTTTGGGGTCCAACAAAATAAGTCACAGAAGTTTATAAAGCTGCTGAATGGAAGCAGTTTCTAAATTCGAGATAAAGAAACCTATTTGTGGATAAGCCTATTTTGACAGAGGCCTTTTGATGTAGAAACTTTGAAGATAGATTTAATGATTCCATTAAAGGGTATTTAGTGGCGGTAACTTCTCTACAACAGTTGAGCTATTATCAACTAGTTAAAGCAGCTATCAGAGTGGAGAACTAAGAGACAACTAAGAGAGAAAGGGCCCAAAGGAGGAGTTTCCCTAGAGGTAGCTCATGTTTAGGTAAAAGAGCCTATGACTTATAGGGTCCCTAGTAGAATCAGTTTATAGCCCATCCACCAAAGGATGATGTCAGGGATAGTTTGCAACATCTAATATTGTTGAATTCTCTTCGATTAGAGAGGGAAATGGATCACCAGAGTGCCCATACTATACTAGAAGACATTGGAGCATATGCAGGTGATTGACTAGGGCTTGTTTTAAATGTAGGGGTATAGATCACCTAATGGCTAATTGTTCATAAGGTCGGGACAATTAGAGCATCTAAGGGAAGCAGAGGGGCATCCAATGCACTTATTGCATTTAGAGGACAAGGTAGAGGTAGATCAAACCCGACTAGGGCCACTCTAAGTACAACATCTGAGTCTATTGATCATCCTATGGCATCAGTCAGTCAAGCATAGGCATATGCTATAAAGGCTTATAAAGGACAGGACGCCTAAGAAGTTATAACTGGTACCTTCTCTCTTTTTGATCTTAATATGCATGCATTGATAGATCCCAATTCCACTTATTCATACATTTGCACTGGGGAGTGTGTGATAGGATATTATCAATAGATCGAGTAGCCTATGATATACATGTGACTAGTCCATTGGGCTATAATGTATATATGAATAGAGTGTATAGAGATTGCCATATTATGATCTATGGGATTGCCATATTATAATCTATGGGAAACAATTGGTTGTTGATCTTATAAAGCTACCCTTCCATGAATTTGACTTAATCTTGGGCATGGGTTGGTTATCCAAACACCAAGCTATAGTTTATTGTGGGTTGAAAATAGTTGTGCTCAAAGATTATGATGGTTTAGAAATAGTGGTGCATAGTATTCAATCTAATCTTTTAACTAATGTAATATCAACCATACAAACAAGATGCCATTTTAGAAAAGGTGGTGAGGCATATTTGGCTTTATTTCTTGATTTAAAAAGGTAGAGGGTGAACTTACAAGACATATAGGTAGTAAATGAATTTCTTTATGTGTTCCTATAAAAGTGACTAGGTTTGTCACTCGATAGGTAGAACTATCTATTGAGATTGTTTCTAGTATTGCTACTATTTCAAGGGCACCTTAAATAATGACTTCTACAAAGTTAAAAGAGTTAAAGATTCAGTTACATGAGCTTTTAAACAAAGGGTTATATCCATCCTAGTGTGTCACCATAGAGAGTGCCAATTCTTTTTGTAAAAAAGAAGGATGGCACCCTACGATTGTGTATAGACTATAGATAATTGAGCAAGGTGATTGTAAAGAATAAATAAACATTTCCTATAATAGAAGATTTGTTTGATCAGTTGAAAGTTGCAAGAGTGTTCTCCAATGTTGATTTATGGTTGGGATATTACCAGCTTTAAGTAAAAGATGTAGATGTTCCAAAGAATGCATTCAAGACCCGATATAACTACTATCAGTTCTTGATGATTACTTCGGGCTAACTAATGCAATAGATGCTTTCATGGATTTGGTGAATTTGGTGTTTCGACCCCATTTAGACCAATCTGTTTGGGTGTTTATAGATGATATATTGGCCTATTCGAGAAATGAAGAGGAATATACTCAACATTTGAGAATTGTTCTCTAGATTTTGAGGGAGAGGCAATTATTTGCTAAATTGAGCAAATGTGATTTTGGCTAAAGGAAGTTTATTTCGTCAAGCAAATCATCTCTTCGGAAGGTATCAAGGTAGATTCCAGTAAAATTAAGGCAATTGTAAATTGAAAACCACCTTAGCATATGATAGAAGTGAGAAGTTTTCTTGGCTTAACTAGTTATTATTGACGCTTTGTCAAAGGGTTCTCGGTAATTGTTTCTCTAATCACAAAGATACTTTGGAAAGGTATAAAGTTTGAACGGAATGATAGATGCCAAGCCATTTTTGAGCAGTTAAAGAAGATGCTCACCAAAGCTTTAGTGTTGACACAACCACCTTAAGGAAAAGAGTATTCCATGCACAGTAATTCTTCTAGGAATGGTCTGGGTTGTATACTGATGCAAGATGGGAAAGTGGTGGATTATACCTCAAGACAGTTAAAGATGTATAAATATAACTACTCTACACATGATTTAGAATTGGCAGCAGTGACGTTTGTCTTGAAAATTTGACGACAATACTTATATAGGGAAAGATGTAGAGTATACATAGATTATAAGAGTTTAAAGTACCTGCTCACATACAAGGAGCTAAATTTGAGGCAACGGTGTTATCTAGAATTGTTTAAAGACTATGATTGCATAGTTGACTGCCACCTAAGAAAAGTTAATATGGTAGTAGATGCTTTAAATAGGAAGCTTATTTAAGCACTATCATTATAGTAGATGGAGATTTGCATTAGATGGAGCTTTGATAGCTCAGTTAAAAGCGAATCGTAACTTGAGATAGATTATAGTACATGAACAAAAATATGATGCCAAGTTGCAATAAATTATACAAGCAATGTAAGAAGGGAGGCAAACTAATTTTGCAGTTAAAGATGATGAAAGTCTGTATTTTAAGAGTATATTATGTATATTGATAGTAAAGGACTTGAAGAAGAAGTTATTACATGAAGCCCATAATACCGTGTTCACATGCATCTTGGGGGTAACAAGAAGCACCAGGACTTAAAACAACATTATTGGTGGCTAGGAATGAAGTGTGATGTAGTAGATTATATGTTTAAGTGCTTGCCTTGTCAATTGGTGACGTTGAACATTAAATCCCATATGGCCTATTGAATCCCATTCCTATTCCACAGTGGAAAGGGGATATATCACCATGGACTTTGTTATAGGTCTACCCCTCACATAGAGAAAACATGATGTGATATAGGTCATAGTGGACAAGTTCACCAAATTAGCTCATTTATACCAATCCGACTTGACTATTCTATGGATCGATTAGCTAAGTTATATGTGAATGAGATTGATCGACTACATAGAATGCCATTGTCAATGTTTCTGACCGAGATCTACTGTTTACATTGATGTTTTGGAAAAGTTTACAAGTAGCTTTAGGTACTCAACTGAGCTTCAACATAATCTTTCACTCAAAAATGGATGGGCAATATGAGAGAGTAATACAGGTGTTGGAAAATATGCTTAGGGAAAATGTTATGGAATTTCCAGCTAGTTGGGATGGATACATTCCTTTGATGGAATTTGCCTATAATAATGGTTATCAGTCCAGCACAGGCATGAAACCATATGAAGCATTATATGGTAGAAAATGTAGAACCCCAGCTTGCTAGATAAAACTGATTGAGAACAAGATGATTGGGCCTAACATAGTCAAAGACATAAAAGAGAAAGTGAGGGTTATTTAGTCAAGATTGAAGGTTGCAAGTGAGAGACAGAAATCATCGGCTGATTTGAAGAGGAAAGATATTGAATATGTGGTAGGTAATAAAGTTTTCTTAAAAATTTTTCCTTGGAGAAAGATGTTAAGGTTTGGAAAAAAGGGAAAAATTAGTCTTAGATTTATTGGTTCGTATGAAATGTTTGAAAGGATTGGATCAGTGGCATACAGGTTGGCTCTTCCTATGGAGTTATCTAAGTTGCACGATGTATTTCATGTCTCAATGCTTCAGAGGTACCAATCGGATGATTCACATGTGTTAACATTGTAAGAAATAAAGATTCAACTAGATTTAAGAGCCAAATGATGAAGAGCCAAAGGAAATCCTAGTTAGAGAAGTGAGATAGTTAAGGAATAAGAAAATTCATCTTATAAAGGTGTTATGGAAACACCGTGGCATTGAAGAGGCAATTTAGGAACTTAAATTCATGATGAGAATTCAATACCTATAGCTATTTAATACAGGTATGAATTTTGAGGAAAAAATTCTTTTCAAGGGGGAGAGAAATGTAAGGCTCGAACATATACCATAGAAGTATTATAGTATGTCTAGGGTGTATTAAGAAGTGACCATAATGAATTAAGTGCATCTAAGGATAGGAGGAGACATAATGGTACTTAATGTAAAAGACATGGGTAAATGGGTAATTTGTTCATTTTGGCATGGACATACATTCTTAGATATGAAATATGGATGGGAATGAAATTAGTTAATTAGATTATAGGCCAATGTGGGAATTAAAGGAAGAAGAAGGACCAATATGCAGTTTTTCTAAAGTTAACATATGGATAAATTGAATTAAGGCATGTGTGACTAATAATAATAAAGCACGTGTGGCCAATATGAATTAAGCATGTGTGTGAGTCTTGAAAGAGCATAAATAGGCATATAGAGAGGGGAGATGGACAACACTTTGAGGGTTTTAACTTTAGATTTTTCACCTTCTTCATCCCATCATTTTTCATGTAAGAAATCAAGCCAATCTTTAGGGGGAAATTAAGGTAAAAGTTAGGGATTTTTTTGGTAAATCAGTATAGTTTATAAATAATTAGAAGTTATGTACAACAAGAGATTGCCCAAGCTGCAATCTCTTATCCAAACCAGAATTTCTAGAGGTTGCCTAAGTTGCAATCTCTTATCCAAACTAGAAGCCTAGCTCACAGATACATAAGGAGCCCTACAAATGTTTCCTATAATCATGCAAACCACAATATCAAGCCAAAGCCATAACTACACACGATGGTCATATCAGGACCATCTTGCTAGTAACTTACTTTTATATAATTGACTCATTTATCATATAAACCAATCCAGCCTCCCTACTAATCCCTATCCTGAGAACAATACATCATAATTTGATTCTTTACCTTTCTGTAGCAATGCGGGATCTTTTTAATGTAGGATTCCAAAGTTGTGAGATAGTTAAGATAGACAACTCTAACCCTATAGTTAAGATAGACAACTCTAACCCACCTTCCATTGAAAACCCTATCTAGACTTCCATTTTTTCTAAGCATCAATCTGTTGGTTGGAGGCTTTTTGACTGTTATTCGAAGGAGATCCTCTTGTAGCTTTAGTCACCATACTTCCAAAACTCATTCTTTAGAGCTTAGTGGAGATTGACGATTTCCCTTCATCTTATGTTTCTCCTTTTGTACCGATCAAGTAGGGATTGGGTTTCCCTTTCTTTTCCCAAACCTGGACCTGGAGTCAAGCTACAAACATTTCATTAGAAATATAAAACACACATATTTTACCTTCTCTCAGTGTTTAAGCTGAGGTGTTCCATAACTTGGAAGATCAATCTCGTGTTAAAGCTCCCTACATCCAAGGCTTCACCTTTGAAGGTTCGAAAGTTTCTTTCAGCCCACAAGTTATACACAATAATGGAAAGGATAATGATGAAGGTATTTATGTCATAGTTTCTGAAGGTTGGTGAGTGGTTAACCCAAATTAAAATGGATTAAAGATTTGTCAAGTGAGGTAGGTGTATTTGGAAGTGGTTTAGACTATTTAACCATACCGTTTTAGAGAAAGGACATTCAACGAATAAACGATCAATAGTCTCTCAGTCTGAAACACACAAGGAGTTTCGATTTTGGGTATGGAGGTAAAGAAGTTTGTCCCTTGTCTGTAATTTATTCAGGAAGGCTAACCATAGGATGAAGGAACACCTAGACTATTCCTTTTGTTCCATACTAGTTTATACCAAGGAATAGTCTAATTTGGAAGTCTCATGAAAGTGTATGTAGAAGCATTTGTATACTTCTTCGAAGGGCTAGCTATCCATTCTAAACTATCCTCTCTTGAAGAATCTAGGTGGTATTGTAAAGGTTCTAGGTTACTAATAGTCCCTACTATTGTCTCCTGCCAGCACCATTCATTATTCCTGATTACTTCAGACACTCTTGCAGTTATAGGAAGCTCTAACCCATTGATCACTCTAGGAGTAGAGTGAGCCATCAAGATACCTCTCGGATGCCAAGGATCCTGCCATAAGAAAGTAAAATTTCCATTTCCTATTCTAAATCTAAATTGGTTCCTAATTTGATCCCTAACATACAAAATCTTCCTCCAACTCCATGAACTATAGTTGTTAGGAGAGGTACTTTAAAAAATTTTCCTTTTCAGAATAATTGTGTGAACCCACCTGACCCACCAAGCTTTCCTATCATTAAACAAAAAAAAAAATTCTTTTCCCTATCAACACATTATTCCAAGTATACAAGTGTTTGATACATAGGACACCATTTTTTATTATTATCTAGAAATGTCATTCCACTTTACCTTAGAACGGCTTTTGTCTCCACTTTCCCTGACCACAAAAAATTTCCAAGTTTTGTCTCTATTTCCTTAATAATGGAGGTTGGGAGAATGAAGTGGCTAGACCATAAACCTGAAAGGTAGAAAGGACCTAAATAACTAATTGCAATCTACTAGCATAAGAGAGATTTTCATCTATTTGTTGACTCTGGAGTCAATTTTTTCCAACAAGGATAAACAATCCCTCCTAGAAAACTGACCTATTAGAAGAGGAACTCCCACGTATTGAATGGGAAGGTCACCTCTTTTAAGACCTGACATGATTTCTATTTGGTGAGCCATTTGGACCATATTTGTAGATACAAAGAAATGAATCTTGGATAGGTTCATTACCATGCCAAATAAATTGGAAAAGGTTCTTAAGCAATCAAGTAAGGTATGGGTCGAGGCTAACTCACCATGACAAAACATTAAGAGGTCATCAACAAAGAAAATATGGGTGAGTTTAAGGGCTTTATAACTCTAGTGGTATTTAAAGGTATTATTGCCTTCTATGCAAGCATTCAGGCTCCTTGAGAATACCTCCATATAAATAATAAAGAGAAAAGGAGATAAAGGGTCCCCTTGTCTTAAGCCTGACTTTCCTGGAAAGAATTTTATGGGGGATTCATTGATCAAAATAGCATATACAAGTGAGGTAATACACTCTCTTATCTAACCAATGAACTTGAGAGGACAACCTATAGCTACTAGCATATTCAAGAGGAAATCCTAATGGATCAAATCATATGCTTTTTGTAAATCCACCTTAAAAGCACATCTCCTATAGTTATTGGAAAGATGGTAAGTCTTAAAGATCTTTGAGGCCAACAAGATATTATCCCCTATTCAATGGTTGCTGATGATGTAAGGGAGTACCTCTCTAAGCCTATTAGCCATAATTTTTGCAATCACCTTATAAATAAAGTTACAGCACGATATTGGCTTATAATCAACTACTACGGAAGGATTATCTTTTTTAGGAACATGAGTGATGAAAGTAGAGTTGATCTCTTTGAGTAGTCTCCCATGATGGAAAAAATCTTGGATAGCCCTAGTAATATCCTCCCTTATTATATGCCATGTATGTTTAAAGAAAAACCCATCTAGCCCAGGAGCCTTATTAGGGTTAAAGGAATTGAGAACATCTTTAATCTCTTACATTGAGACTTTAGCTATGAGTTTGTTTGTGAGAGTTTCAGAAATCCTATTAGGGAAAGAATTTTCCATAAACTCTTTAGAAGGAAGAATGTCTTTGCTATTCCTAATAGTGCTTTGAAAGAAACCTAAGATCTGGTTTTGAATCTCTTCTACTTTAACAATTTTGTTGCCATTTTCCCCTATTAGAGAGTGAATGTTGTTTCTATTCCTATTTAATAGTATAGAATTGTGAAAAAGTTTGGTGTTTCTAACCCCATCTTTGAGCCACTTGATATGGGAAGACTGTTTGTACAATGAATCCTGATCATCTAAGGCTCTAATCAAGTTATTAATGGCCTCAGTTTACTTGTTAACCAGGTGGGGGCCACTAGGAAATGTTTGTTTTAATCTTATATATTGTTAAGAGTTGCTTAACAATTCTCAAATCTCGCATTCACATCTCCTACTTGACCATAATTAAGCATTTTGAGTGCTTTTCTCACCTGTTTAAGCTTGGTCACTACGCAAAACATAGGGGTTCCTTGGACTTAAGTATTCCAAGTCTCTTACACTTTTCGGAGAAAGTTTGGCTGTGATACAAGGAAGTTTGCAAACCTAAAAGGGGAAGGTCTATTCAGCATATCTGTTAAAAACCTAATCACTATTATGAAATGATGGGATTATGGATAACCCTATAAGATCTAGGAACCTAGAACTCCAGGCAGCATTAATAAGGGCTCTATCTAACTTCCTAGTAATAAAGTGCTGGTCACATTGCTTGTTGGTCCATGTGAAATTAGGACCACTAGAATTAAGATCATACAAAGTACAATCCTCAACACACTGCCTAAAATCACTCATTCCAATAATAGCCGAGGGATTTATAGGCTCAGCTTTATGTGAAAACAAAGCCAATCTCTAGTCTGACCTATCTAATATTAAATACTCAGTAGGGAATCACCCTCGGATTATAGTAAGGGACTTTAATGTGGCTTTGTTTTCTCATAAGGCAGAGCCAATAAGTCCTTTCCTATGATTATTTACCTCCAAGTGTATCAGTTGATCACTAATGATTTTAAGAACACACAGCAAACGGTCCGGCTTCCAAGCTATCACTAACCTAGCATTAGAACCTTGCTCTAAGTTACTATAAGAAAGCCCTTTAGGAAACAATGAAGAGCACACATTATTTAAAAAGTGGAGAGACTTATTCCAAGATTCAATTAAGCATACAAAAGAAACCTACAATCTCTTAAGCACAACATTCACTACTAATTGCTTTTTGGAGTTATTAAGGCCTTTAACATTCCAAAAGATTAAATCTATAATACTAAAATACACAACAAAACTATTAATTTTATTCCCTCCCAATTTTCCTACTCTTTCTAATAGTAAAATTCCCCTCTGCTCCTTCCATAATCCCTAGACTATGATTAGGAACCAGTTTAAACTTAGAAGGGGAAAGGTTATTACTTGCTTGGCTTATTTCTAGGAGATCAACATCCTCAAGGTTTCCTTTTAGATCACTTAGCTTTTGTTGATCCTACATTGTTCAATTAAACTTCCAGAAGAATTACTTTCTTTGTCACTTTACACTACCATTTCATAAGGTAGAACATTCTGTGAGGTTCCTTTACCCTCCCTTTGTTCAATTAGGGTTCCAGAGGCTATACTCTTCTTAGGAATTTGTTGTGTCTTTTCAGATACTATCACCTTTCCATTCTTCTACTACTAGTTTAAACTTATTTGTCTAGGTTCCTTCCCCTTTTCCAATTCTTGTTGTAAACCAGTCTCAAATAGTCTTCCAGTAGGAGCCCGTTCTTTTTTATATAATTGGTGCTCAAGCCTCCATTCATATTCAATATGTCTTTCCTTGAATGTTATTTTCCCCTCTTCATTATAAGTGGCTAATTGAAGGGATGAGGGATAACTCTTTCCTAGTTCGAACTTCATACACATTTTGGCATATACAATTCTAGACATCTTTACAGTCTGTGTATCCATTAGAAGTGGGTTACCAACTGAGCTAGCTATTCTTCCAAGCCCCTCAATATTCCAGCATTCCACCGGAATATTATGGAACTTAATCCAAACTGGAGATACTCTGACCTCTTCTTGTTCCCCTCCATTCAAGCACCATCTCTATAGGAATAGGGATTTTCCTTAGATATTCCAAGGCCTCTTCTCTAGTATTGAGTTCATTTCATCCTCTGAATTAAATTTAAACAAGAAATTATTCACACTAGTAATTAGGGATTTTCTCTTCATCTTTCCCTGTTCTTGCTTTGCTTATGAAGAATTGAAATTAAAAGGTTGGAAGTGAGATTGAGATGTGTATTTGTGGGGTGTTATAGTTGGCAAGTCAAGCAAAGACAAAGAGGAAGGGAAGGAAAGGCATTAGAATAACTACTTTATCAATTTTAAGGTTTAGGACTACTCTTATTCTAAGTTCTATTTATTTGTATGTTTGAATGGATAAAAAGATTCATTTGGATGTGGAATGGTTGCTGAGATGATGCTTTGGGGTTATTTTGGTGTTACCTTGCATAGAATTGGTTGAATATGAAAAGAGAGTATTGTGTAGTAGAATTCAATCTAGGGTTTGTTGAACAAATCACATTTTTTGGGTCATAACTAAGCCTACAAACCTTTAAATTAAAAAATAAGACATAGAACTAGCAATATATATAATAGAATCTGATTTAATTCTGGCTTGATGACATTATGAATTGAGATAAAAAATGGTGACTTGATGTTGCCTCTATTTTAAAGCAACTTGTAATTTTTGGTCTACGTCTTATGATTGTGAAGTCTAAATGACTTTATTTTTAATTCTTTGGAAATTAGAGATGTAGGGGAACAAATTTATAGAAGACTTAAAAACCTATTTCGAACAAGTTCTATATGAAAATTTTAGAACAAGTGGAGGTATGAATTCTAGGTAGGGGACACGACGGGAAGGAAATTTCATTTTTAAGTTTGTTTTTATTGGATTTATGTAAAAATAGTTCCCTAAAAAGCAAGTGTATTTACATATAACTTAATCTTCTTTTAGTTACTTTTGTAATGAAAATAATTATTATTAATAAAACAAAAGAGTTTGGTTTTATTTGTATGAGCATTATATATCTAGTCATAAGGTAACGAGATTCTTTTGTAAGTAATATACGTATACATAGAGATGTATGGGAAACATATATATTATTAGAATCTAAATTCGTTGATTCACAGTTGAATAATCAAGTTGGTTGCTTGATTGTGGTTTAGACTGCAGTGTTGTGATTTATCTCCAAGTAAGTAAAAGATTTTACTTCAAGGGAATTATGAGTTTCATATCATGATAGTAATTGACTATCGATAATGGCATTATTAAATGAATCTAGAATCAAGTATGCTTTTAAAGAATAAAGTAGGCCGTTACTTGAATGAGAAGGGTCTCATTTTTGGTTTCTTTCAACCAAGAAAAATCTCTTCAATATTTCTTCTCCTTTCCTACCAAAGGATCTTGGTAACCAAGTTGTTCAAGGAGAACAAGTGCTATATTGAATTGGTAAAGGATTCAATAACAAGAAGAAGATATAAACACGAGGAGTCAAAGTTGTAGCAAGGAGTCAGTATATTTCTACCATCTTGTTTTCATGTTAATTATTTTCCTATACCGTATCATGTATGGCTGAAACATGTTATATAAATTAGGTGATTGAACATTGGAATTTAAGATCGAACAAAATGCATACTAAAGAAAATTCACATGTACATAAACGATTTGTATTCATATTTATGATTTATATGTGTATGGTAGGATTATACAAGTGTAATTTTGAATTTTGATACCCTTATAATGGTGGTTAGTTATTACTTACATGTGCTGCAGTTATGTAAATATAGTGCCTTGGAAAGTAAGTGTATTTAGTTATAACTTGATTTTCTTCCAGTTACTTTTGTAATGAAAATATTTATTAATAACACAACAAAAGAGTTTAGTTTTTATGAGGATTATATATCTTGTCATAAGGTACCGAGATTCTTTTGTAAGTAATATACATATATATAGAGATGTATGGGAAACATGTATATTATAAGAATATAAAATAATGGATCCACAGTTGAATAATCAAGTTGGTCGCTTGACTATGGTTTAGAATGTAGTGTTGCAATTTATCTGCATGCAAGTAAAAGAGTTTATTTCAAGGGAATGATGAGTTTCACATCATGATAGTAGTTGACTATTGATAATGGCACTATTAAATGAATCTGGACTGAATTATGTTTTAAAGAGTAAAGTGGGTCGTTACTTTAATCTTAAAACATACAACTTAAGTATTCGTTTATTATCGACCATAATCTTGATGAGTGGTGAACTCATATATGTTTCATTATAATTCTTGATATGATCGGTATGAATTTTTACAGAGTATCAATCCAGTGTCTACATGTTGGAATTATTAACTAAAACATGTATTAGGAAACATTCACTTAAATAGGAGTTTATAATGATATCATCACTTCTAGATGTTTTATAGAGAATGGTGATTAAACTGGTTCCAGTAGTTTGATGGAATAGCTACACATCTAGTCTTAATACTAAGATGAGATCTTGTGTGTTGATCACCATATAGAGTAAAAAGGGAGATCTAGAAGGAAAAATCAACATAAGGGTAAAATAGTAATTTTACCCTTTATTATGTAGATGACTAGAATATGGTTCGTATTAGAGTTTGCAATTGGACATCTTATTTAAAACATATGTTCTTATAATATTTAGTAATTCAAGAGTTCAACTAATTGTCTTTAGTCGAATGACATTTAGTTAATAAGCTAGAATTAATTATAATGAGATTAAGTTAATTCTAGGCTTATTGGAACTTAAATTATATAAGTCCAATTAGAATCTCCATTTGCTTCAAGGAAGGCTATCAAGCAAGGTAAAAAAATACAAATAGAGGTTTTGAAGCCTATGATTGAATGTTGGGCTTACTTTAATTAATTATTAATTATAATCCCATATGAACATTTAGAAATGGGCTAGGCTTTGGTTTAATTTGATTAATTAAATTAAAACAAAGTTTTAAAGATAAATGGAGGTAGAAATTTAGTTGTAATGGGTTAAATGTGTAGCTACACATTTGGCATTGGTTTGCTACATTTAAGATGGTTTTCTAACATGCTTTATCATCATTAAATGGAGTAATAACCTTGTTATTAAATGGTTTAATGGTGGTCTTTTAATGATAGTATGTAACCTATTAGCATTCATTGGATTAAAGAAGAAAGAGGTGAATTTGCTGGACCATCTCCCTTCTTTCATCACAAACCAAAATTGATATGTATTTTTAGGGTAATGGTCTTTTCATATAGCCATCTTAAAATAAATGAGAAGAGACTCATTTATTAGCTTCTTTATGATTGATTAAGGAAAAAAGTGATGCATTGGTTGCACTTTACGTTTTCCTTTTGAGACTTAACTGAAATTGAGAGAAGAAAAGACAAGGTTGTTGAATTTTTATCTCTCTCTCTCCTCTATGTTGCATGTGAGAGCCAAAAATTGCATGAGAAGTGTCTCATCATTGGCTTCTTTCTTCTAAGGCAAAATCTTGTTAAACAATTTGTCCAAGAAGAACAAGTGGTAGATCGGATTAGTCGAGGATACAATATCGAGAAGAGGATGCAATAATGAGAAGAGGATACATCACTCAGGAGAGGATACATTTTATAGGATAGGATAACACAGCGAGGAGTTAAAGTTGTAGCGAAGGAGTAGTAATAATTTTCATCTTGTGTTTATGCAAACATTTATCCTTATATTGTATCATGTATGACTATGCTTATTGATCTAGTTATATTGCTTCCATTGCAATTTTGATGTCTAAAGAGTTTTGAAATCTACCGTTTTATCCAAATCATGGATGCTTTATTTTTCCGATCTAACAATTAGTATTAAAGCAAGTTTTCTTATGCATGATTTCGGTTCCTATATGTGATGCATGGGTTGGCAATCATTTTTGTATGCTGCATGTTTTTATGTGACAGAAATATATATGGTGTATGTTTTTCTCTTTTGGTTGTCCATAGATTCTAAAGTCACCTTATAAGTTTTGTCTATTTGGTTTGTAACAAGGAGGGTGCCCTATCATCGTCATGTTTCTTCATTGCTTTCATCTTTATTTTTTCTTTGATTATGTATTGTACAAAATCATGTAATGAAGAAGATGAAGAAGCCATGGATGAAGAAATGAAGAGGTAAGGATTCAGTTTGTTTAAAGTGTATTGGCAAAAATTCGGTTGTTAGAAAACCAAAGTGTTGGAATTCTGTGTTAACAAATTTTCGATTTTATGACACAACAAGTTTCGGTTTTGATTAAAAATAAGTGCTAATTTTTTGTTTCATATGGACAAGTTTGGGTTTTAATGAAAAACTAGTTCTGGAATTTTAATTTTCAAAGTGACAGAATCAATTTTATAAAAATCAAAACTTTGTTGTAAAAGAAAAGCCATTGCACACTTTCTGCCGAATAGGTCGGGTCATGTGAGTAAAGAGTTTAAAGTAGAAGATCCAAGTCTAAGAAGAAATTGTTGTGCCTAAAAGCCTTGTAATTGTTTTTATATGTCTAGGATGAACAATCAAAAGTGGCTTATTAGTTTATGTGATGAATGCATAAATGAATGCAAATAATATGTGATATTATATGATTGCATGTCATTTAGAAAATTA
>JANSVA010423752.1:0-20296 GCA_025504915.1 Erythroxylum reticulatum | reverse complement strand
TGTACATTTAGAAATGGGCTAGATTTTGTTTTAATGTAATTGATTAGATTAATTATATTAAAACAAATTTTTTAAAGGGACAAGTAGCATTTTCGGTTTTCTTAGGTTAAATGTACAACTGAATATTTGACATTAAAATGCAAATAAAGATGGTATTTATTATTGTTTATCATCATTAAATGGAGTTATGAACTTACCATTAAATGGTTTAATGGTTATCTTTTAATGTTAACATGTAACCTATTAGCATTCATTAGATTAAAAGGAAAGATGTACATTGGATGGACCATCTTCCTTCTTTCTTCTTACAAAAAACGAAATTGGTCATTCAATTTTAGGATATGGTCTTTTCATATAGTGATTTTAACGATAAATGAGGAGAGTCTCATTTATTGGTTGCTTTATGATTGATTAATGAAAGAAGTGATGCATTGGATGCCTCTTTATTCTTCCATTACATGCTAAAGACTTCTTGCAAGTTTTTAGACTCTCTCTCCTTTCATGCAAGGGTGAACCGAAATTACCAAGTGAAAGAGTCTCATTTTTTGTTCGTCTTCTTCTAAAAAATTCTCCTCCAATCATTTCTTCTCCTTTCCCACCAAAGGATTTTGTTAACCTATTTGTCGTTAAAGAACAAGAGGTAAATCAAATTGGTTGAGGATACAAAAATAAGGAGAAGATAGATTGCTAAAAGAAAAGATTCAAAAGCAAAGGATTTGGATATAAAAAGAAGGAGAGGATAGTGCAGCGAGGATTTAAAACTGTAGCAAAGTAGTCGGTAATATGCTTCATCATGTTTATGTTTTTATTATCCTTATACCATATCATGTATGGATTGGCATGATGATTGGGATTTGTTGCTTCCTCTGGAAAAATGATTTCTTAAAAGTTTTGAAATCTACTATTTCTCCAAATATAACATGCTTTCTTTTTCCGATCCAACAATAGAAAACTTGGTTTTAATCAAATTCTCCCACACTTATACCTTTGTACTCTTGGACAAGGTTTATAAAAGTCAAAGAGACATAAGTGTAAAAGAAAATTCTAACCATGCTTAAAAATGGGAGCAGAGAATCATTAAAGTCACTTCCTCAGAAATCAACCCAAGCACACTGAAAGATCGCTAAGAAAATAAATACTATATCTATTTAATCCATAAGATTGGGCAAAAGAGATTTCTCTCAAGTAATGTGTTTAATCTCTCAACTCACTTGTCTTGGGATAATTTCACTCTACAATGTACTTAGTCCATTCTCTTCCATAAGCTTATGATAATTCTACCTCTCCACCACAAGAACTATAATTTTGAAAATCGAGAGAACTTTTCATGGTTGTAATGTACGAAATGCTAAATGAGATAGAGTGAATGGAAGAAAGAAAAATGATCACATACATCACAATTATTTTTCCCATAAAACAAAAACTATATATAAGAAAATATTTACACAAACAACAAACGTAATTTAACACATTTTTATTACATTTCTCTTTTGAGATAGCTTTTAGTTTTTTTTTTTACATTTTGGAACTATTGGAGCTTTTTCTTTCTTTTCCTTTATATAGAAATTCTTTTTTTTCTCTCTCTTTTTTATAGCATTCACTGGATATGAGATACTTACATTAATTGTGAAATATGCATGCACTCAAAAGAAGGCTCAAAGGGGCTAGCAAAGGTTAAGTGTTTGGGGTTTCTGTTTGGGTAAATAGGGTTTAGAAAAGAATGCCTTTATCATATTAACAAAATTTTAGTTCATCACGCTTTGATCAAGAATTAAAAAAAGTTATAAAGAGATACGAAATTAAACAAATACACACAAAAATTAAAGAATTTAAGCCCAAATATCCTTCCAACAAGGTTAGTATCTCAATTAAGCAATCTCAAGGTTTAAAAACACATAATGCTACTCTCTTAGTGTACCCTCACTTGCTTCTCGTGAAAACATTGAAAATGAAATTAACTAAAATCAACTATCATTTAAAAACATAGATGGTGTTTTCAAAAACACGTAGACAATTTTGAAATTTATAAAATCCTCAAGACACAAGAGTGAAAAAAATCTAAGTTAGTAGAATTATTGAAATGAGGGAATTAAAGCAGTTGCTTTTATGAAAAAGGATAGCGTCGCTGCGGTGAACCATAAATTTGCAGCATCGCTGCGGCTAAACCAAGAGTTCGCCGTGGCGAAAAATAGTAGAAACACTTGAAAAATGCAATTCGATTAATAATTACCAAGTTTAAAAATTTGCATAGGACACACAAATGGCTTACATAAGCAATTAAATGTCCAAAAATTATACATACAGAAAAAATTGCCAAAATGGAATAACCTCCCCTACACTTAGACATCATATTTTCCTCAACGTGAATAACAATTAAAACACCATGATGCAATGAAAAGTAAGTGGAACGCTACTGAATAACAACATATTGGGAAAAACACAATGAGAAATATATAAACAACTGGCCATTAAGTTTGTACAAAACAAAAATGTAACTAAGTATCCAAAAGACTAAAAACAAAAACATAACTAGCTAAAACAAAAAGAATAAATAACTTAAGCTACTTCATACGAAGATCATCCCCAGATTTAGAGGGACCTGCTCCTGATGTGCCAGTGTTGCTCAGGTGGTCATCTTCATCAAATGGTAACTGGAAGTGTAAATGCTCGACGAGCAATGCATCTATGTATCGGTGATACTACCTATCCTAGTCATATAACGCGTCTCTCTCCTTCTACCTAGCTATCTCCTGAAAGAGAGTGTCTCAATGATGAGAGAGATCTGCACATAGTTCGTCGACTTTACCAATGAGGGTGTATATAGTCATGAGCTCAGGAGCATCCTAAGCTGGAGGATCATCCTCAACTGGTGCCGCAGCTACAGAGGTCGCAATAATATCTTAAGCATGGGTGGAGGGCTGAGGTGGGTGAACGGTAAGTTGCTTAAGGTAGGTATACCTAAAGAGCGGGGCCAAGTCAAAATAGCTGTTAGTGTCTAATTTCAAGACATTGTGTGCTCAAAAAATTTCGGTGATGAGATGAGGAAAAGTGATGGCATTGGTGAATTTGATGGTGGTGATGGAGTCGTGTAGAGTAGAGACGATAGCATCAGCTATATCGATTGGGTGACTAGTCATTAAGAGGTAGATATGGAGGGTATGTTGTTTTGTTACATAGGCAAGGTGGGTGGTTGGGACGATATTGTTGCAGACTAGGTAAGGTCAAGGATGAGCTACGGGTCAGAGATCAGATCTTTTAATGTAAAGTTGGTAATATCGAGGTTGATGCCATTCGGCACCCTCTTGACAGAGGGTGTGAATAACATCGACCGAAGGATAGTTATGGATCAATTGATCATAGTGACAATGGAGAACGAGAGGAAGATTGAAATGGCAGCGGATACTAGCGGTGGTGAAGGCATTAGGTGCTTTAGTACCACGGAAGTTAATTTCCATGGTATTATGGAATCTGGCATATGTATAGAAATGGAGAACGAATTTATTGTTTCCTTGATCATGAGGTTTGACTAATCCTGTAAGCCATGAAGCAACAAGTTTTTACACAAAGGGATTGTTAGTGGAAGCTAAGGGAAAGGGTCACTCTTTGATAAAAGGCCTAGTGTCTACTTTCTTAATGATTTCCGCAAAAGTAAAGCTATTAAAAGAATTGGAATCACTAGGAGGGCTAGGAGGGACTGTAGGGGTACTACGGATAAGGAGTTTAATATGAGGCATTGTCTTGCAAAAATCCACATTGAAACAGAACTAAACAAACGAGTAAAGAAAATATCCTACGCAAAAGGAATCTAAAAGGGAAAACGAAAAAAAAACAAGATAATAAATTTAATCTACCTTAAACAATATAGAAATTAAGAAAAAAGAAAAGAAGAAAATACTTACGAAGAATGAAGAAAAATATGTAGAGAGTCGGAAGGAAGAGGAATCGCGAGGATGGCTGCGGCGAAGAATGAGGAGTGGAGGCAAAGGGGGGGTCGGTGGGTTTAAATAAGGTTTTGGGGTGTAAAATGAAAAAAAGGGACAGAGGGAAGATGAAAGGTTAAGAGAAAATAGGGGTGGAAAGGTAATTTCACCACGTCAAATTTACACAGATTAACCCAAAAGGAATAGAGAAGAATGTAGGGAAGTTCACCATAGCGACGTGGAATGCACGACACGATGAGATAAACCTGAGTGGAATAGAAAGAAATGAGGTATTTCATTGCGACGATGTAGACTTCACGCCGTGGCAAAGTTTACCCAAAAGAAATAGAAAAAGTGTGAGAAACTTTCTCCGTGGTGAAATTTTCCTGAGAGCAACATGAAGGAAATAAGGTAAGTTCACCGTGGCGATGTAGACTTTACTCTATGGTGATGTAAACTTTACTCCGCGGCGAAGGTTACGTGAAAGGAAAATCATACAAAGACAAAAATGAGAAACTTAACTTACAAACAACAAATGGCACAAGCTGGATACTCAGTACACTTAGAGATCATATACAAAGTCTTTAAGCACTAGAATAGCTCAAGAAAACAAAGTGCAACATAAGCAATCACATCAATTTCCTCAAACTTGAAGATGTATCACGATTCAAGCTCAAAAGCACAGCAAACATAAAATAGGAGAGGAATTATTGAATTGAAAAACTGCTTAAAGTAAAAGCTAAGCTAATGTCCTACTGAATTGGTTTATCCCCCACACTTATTCAACAAACTAATGCGTCCACAATGTCATAATCAGTCCCAGAGTAAAAGGAAGTAAACAAGTGAAGGAGAGAAACAACCTGATGATTACAGAGGTTCTTGTTTCTCTTGGTGAACCTTCAACAGATAGCCATATTATGGTAAGACAACTTTACCACTTTTCGTATTGGTGTCAGGCTTCTCAATTCTAGATCGCCTGAAACATTAACATAAAACCTTTCTCCCCAGGGATCATCATTGACAATTAAAGAATTCATTGAGTTCAGTGTACAGCTAGAGTAAGCATTTTAAACTTCAAACTCAGAGCATGCATCATCAATAACAATATTAAGCATGTTAACTCCTAAAAGAAAATAATACTAATAGGGATGTTTCATTGCTTCATACATGTTAAAGCTCACTTATTGATCTCCTATGTCCATGGTGATGGTACCTTCTTTTATGTTAATCATGGTACTAGGAGTCCTTAAGAAGGTTCTACCGAGAATTAATGTAATGTCCTGCACAACTTTAGAAGACATGTCAAGCATGTAAAAGTTAGCTGGAAAGACCAAACCTTTACCTGGATCAAAATGTCCTTTATAATGTCCGCTGGATGCATAAGAAACTTATCAGCTAATTGTAAAACTATAGATGTAGACTTTAGACTTTGACTTCTAATAATGTGTAGACAGACTTAGGCATCACATTAATGACTGGCCCTAGATCTAATAAGGCTCCTCCTATAGTAACTTTTCCTATGGTGCACAGGACGGTGAAAGATCTAGGGTCTTAGCATTTTACTGGCATTTGGGGGTCGAAAAATGTAGACATATTTGAGTTGACTTATACTCTTTCATTAGCTTTGAACTTCCTTTTGTTGGTGCACAGATCTTTAAAGTACTTAGCAAATGCAAGGACCCTTTTCACAAGGTTAAGAAAAGGGATGCTGACTTTTACTCTCCCAAACACATCAATGATATCTTTCTCGTGTTTAGTATCAGTCATCCTTTTGCTAAGCAAATACGAATTAAGGAAAAGAAAGGTCTTTAAAGTTTACCTCCTTATCATTGGCATCATGGGCTCCTTGCTTGCTTGATTATGGGTTAGTTTCAGAATTCGCTTCCTTACTCTTTAATTATTTAGACTCCTTTTCAGTCAAAAGTGTTATCTCTTTGGAACATTCAGACTTTATGACTTTTTCATTTGTTGAAAGGAATTCTCTACTCTCAATCTCCTTTTCATCTTCTCCCCCATCTTGATTGTTGAACCTCACTTGTTTTTCATTTCGGACAATTATGACATTTAAACTCTTAGGGTTCATAATAGTATTAAAGGGGACAGTTTCACTACTTCTTGCTTAGTTCTCACTCATGTTGTTGGATAATTGAGTGACATAGGAGTGGATATTCTCAGCCTTCGTCTCCTATTTCTCCATTCTCTTTTCTAAAGCATTGAACTAAGAAATATTTTTAGAAGAATCCTGTTGAATGAGAGGCTATTGCATTGAACTGGATGTTGTTCGAAGTCCTTTCCTCCTTCATCAGCACCATCATGTTATACGAAAGTTGATTAGTGTTCTCCTTTGGTGGGATAATCAGAGCTTGCTGTTGCTTATGGAACTGGTTTATGCAAGTACTAGCTCCTCCACTTTATTGAAATCTGTTTGGACCTCTTCCTTCTTTATTCCTATAACTAAGCCTAGGATTTGCTTTCCATCCATCGTTATTGGTGTTAGAATAGGG
Organism: Erythroxylum reticulatum; assembly: GCA_025504915.1. NCBI lineage: Eukaryota > Viridiplantae > Streptophyta > Magnoliopsida > Malpighiales > Erythroxylaceae > Erythroxylum > Erythroxylum reticulatum. The sequence goes on along the minus strand of JANSVA010423752.1, from coordinate 13,872 downwards.
GTCCCATTTTTGATTGGGCTGACCCTGATACACAGTGGATACCTCTTCATAACGAACAGGGTAGGCACCATATATGTGCATTACTGACCCACAATTAACATAACTAGTTGCAGTAAGATCCATAGAAGGTGTTGGGCAATGCACACTCATGTTTTTCAGTTTTACAGTGATGAAGGACAAGTGTGAAGTCACTTTACTTTCCGAAGAGTCTACTTTAAACTCCAGACTTTCCATTCTTCTAGAATGGGTTGTTGAAACTCCCAACTCATCTACACCTCTAGTATCTCTAACACTGTGCTTTTGATGGTTTAACGTCATCTTCTTGATCATGGAATCTCCGGATGCGCATCCAACATAACTTTATCTTGACATTTTAGCCTATCATAAAAATACTGCACTAACTGCTCATCAGGTATCTGATGGTGGGGGCATTTGGACAACAAATCTTGGAAGTGGTTCTAATAGTCATAGAGGGAATCAACATAATATTGACGTGCTGAATAGATCTTCTTCCTCATTGATGACGTTCTAGAGGACGGAAAATATTTCTCCAAGAATGCCTTTCGCAGGTTGGCCCAATTATGGTAGGCATTCGCCACATGTCTTGGGAGGCTCATATACCACTCCCTTGCTTTTCCCTCTCAGGATAGGTGAAAAACCTTCCATAGTACTTGATCAAGCGAAGCTCCCACTGGTTTCATACTCTGACAAATCGTGGACAACGATTGCAAGTGGATGTAGGGATCTTCTCATGTCAAGCTGTGAAATTTAAGAAGAGAGTTAATAAGCAATCTTTTAACTTCAAAATTCACGTCAAAATTAGGACAAACAATAGTAAATGGATCATAATTCACATCAGAGGTAGTCACTTCCCTAATGGTCCTCCTTGTTTGATTCCCATTAATCTCACTAACTCGCTTCTGCTCTCCATTACCTCCATTATCACCATTCCTAGGTTGATTGGCATTAAGGTTAGGGTTTTGAAGAAAAGCTAGGTTTTAAGCCATTATCACTTTTTCTAATGATTCACTCTCACTGCTTGGCTAACTAGGCACCTCTTTAACAACTACCTTGCTTCTCTCTTTTTCTCGTATCCCCTTTTTAATTTTTCTCAAACATCTCTCAATTTTACGGTAGAAAGGTAGAAGTTTGGCTTTCTAGGGCATGCACGGGAACAATTCAAATGAAAATAAAAGGTAATAAAACTTACTTGCAAGCACATAAAGTCAAATGAAAAGATGAGATGTGATGGATGCAAGTGTGTAAGTGTGTGAAAATATGTATGCAAGTAAAGTATGTATGTATCAAAAAGCAATCAAAGAAATGTTCAAAACTATATGGGTGTAAAAATGCTAAGTGTAAAAAGTGCAAAAAGTTCAATATCCTTTTTGTTTGTGTTTTCAACATTTTTATACTTGCAAAGAAAATGAAATCCTATACTATTGATAAGTATGAAGCTAAACTATCTAGAATGCAATCTAAATAAAAGGCTCCTAACTTCACTTAGCAGCAAAATGACAAAAGATAACCTATAAAACCAATTTCTTGGTTCCCCGACAACGGCACCGTTTTGATCCAAACCTTAGTTCGTACCCTTAGAGGTCAAATAAAAAATATAATCCAAGGATTGCAATATAGGATGCAACCTCGGGTTGTCTCACTTAATTGGAACCTAAACGAATGGACCTAAGCTAACCTATATATCATGAAATTCAAACTAATTTGGTAAGAAGGGGGTTTTGATCTTTGGAAGCCTTTAATGTATTAAATAGAATTGTAAGAAAAATGTGTAAAATGTATTTTTGGATTTTTTGGGAATAGAAAATGGAAAGATTAAGACAAATGATCAAATGGTGATAGTATCCTCTTGAAAATGAGCTTTGGCTATCGTAGTTTGAAATCAATTTTTTATGGGAGTGGATATCATTATGTTTCAAATGGGTAAACCTTAAAGAACTCTTTAATTCCAAGATCTTAATCAATGAACTCCATTTCTTAAGACCTTGTTAATTGCTTACGTGTGTGTAGTGGGTAGGTCAATGCAACAAGTAACTTTGGGATCTCAAATCAACTCAATATCAAACATAACTATATAAGATAAAAGAGATTCATCAAGATCACAAATGGATGTTTATGAGACTTTATATATTTAAGCTCAAATTTCTACATCAATAAATCCAAACCACACATTGAATATCCAACACTTGATTAAAGTCTAATCAAGAATGTTCAACTACAAATTATAAATCCTAAACCTAGGAGTTCATAAATCATAGCTGAACATAGATTAAACTACTCCCTTTTAAAGCCCATTAAACTCCATCCATTGCCACATCTTCACGCAGGGAGCGGTGTCTAACCACGCATAGCTCCAAAAGACTTTACAACCGAGAAGCAACTAGAGACACCTATGGTAGTGGATGAGAGAAGAAGATGGTTTGTTACGTGAAGATGGAATGTGTATATGACTTTTTGTGAGATGTCAGTTCTCTCTCCTTTTGTAAGTTAGCCTAAAATAGGTTTTTTCATAAATTGGGTTGATGGATCAGGTTGCACAGTTGGTTAGCTTGCCAAAAATGGTCTAGCTTTGTGTCGTTATAGTGAGAGGATGATTTCATTGCAGCGAACTTTTCCCAGAAGATTTCTTCAGTAATTTCAGTTTTTGTTTTGGTGCAAGCATTATCTTCGCCGCAGCGAACTTTTCCCAAAAGATATCTCCAAAAGATTTTTTGATTTTGCCGCGGTGAAAAATCAATGTCGCCACGACGAACTTGTCTTTTTCCCTTGTTCACTAGTTGACTTGTGCTCTTAATCTTCACTTCTTGGCTCTAGTTCTTGAATTTCCTACAATGAAAAATAGTAGTTTGCAGTATGAATTTTTCTAAAGAAAATTAATTTAATGCAATTACTAATTATTTGTGAAAATTTTACCCTCAAACTACATTAATTCAAAATAAGCACTCATGAGCTAAATTAGGCACAAAATTCAAAAATAAGAGCCAAGAAGTATAATAGAAACCATGAAATTGTCACCAATTGATATAGGAAACTTGGGTTCAATCAAGGGGTCACAGGTTATATTTAGAGGATGTATGTTATATCCTAATGATTGTAAGGAACATGATTTCTATTTTTTGTCTAATAAAATCTAGTTATTCCTTATATTTTAAAATGTTGTTTCAATATATGAGAATAAGGATTTTTTTTGTGATGTGATAATTAAATAGGGATTGTTCTTTATAGAACCTATGACAAGCTCATTAAACACACAGAATTAATAAAACCAAGATAATCTAATCATTCTAGTAGTAATTCAAAATATCTGTGGCACTTAAGAATGGGTCATATCAATAAAAAAAACCTAATAGGCTAGTGAAGAATTGGATCCTTGCGGGCTTGGATAATCATCCATTACCCACCTGTAAATATTTTATTGAAGGAAAAATGACCAAGGCTTCATTTCTTTCCTAAGGAAACAGATCTAAACCCATGTTGGACTTAGTATATACTAATTTGTGTGGGCGAGTGAACGTACAAGCTAGAGGAGGTTATGAATATTTCATAGCCTTTATAGATGATTACTCTAGATATGACTATTTATATTTGAAGCAAAAATGAGTGAGTGCTTTGAAAAGTTCAAAGAATTCAAAGTTGAAGCTAAAAAGTAGTTGGGCAAGTCATTAGAACAACTTTGATTGGATCGAGGTGGTGAGTACTTATTTGGAGAGTTCCAATAATTTCTAATTAACAATGGAATTGTTTCCAACATGTTAGCTACTCGAACACCTTAACTGTAACATCCCATTACCTACGTTTAGGCTAGAATAGTAAATACATGAGAGATTATTAAGAGATTAGAAAACGCATTTGATGCTCATGCATTATATGATATGTACATACATGTGAATGTTGAATTTTTGCATATGAAAATAATTGCACATGCGGCCATTAACAATTTCTGTGTATAATTGATTCATATATGTGAAAGGTGCTTTTTTTTTAGAATTGTGGTTTAGTTGTATCAAAAACCGAAGTGGAATGTATAAATTATTGATTTAGAACTTTTGGAAAATTTAGGAAAATTTTTTCGAAATTGTTAATTATTATTGTACTAGGAAAACACCACTTGTCAAGTAAATTGACGGATGGAAATAGAAATAAGAAATAAATGATATTGGAGAATTTTTTAAGTGACTTTAGAAATTATTGAGAAAATGACTTTGAAAATTTGGTGATGACTTTATAATTTGTGATAAGATGATAATGAACATTTTAGAGATAATTGGAATAAAAAGATGGGAATTATGGGATAAGAACTTAGTTAATGCCTTAGAAGTTAGATAAATGACAAGTGTCACTTATCTAGTTTAAATTCTACTGCACAATTTCGTTTTGAATGACCAAGTCATGTTTCTTCTATCTTTGAAAGACTAAGTCATTCTTTGTTCGTCTTGTCTTATTTCCCTCTTTGTGACTTCTTCTTTAAGCTTTATCTTCTTCATTGTTTTCTCACCAAAGTTGCACCTTGCTTGCATCTATCTTTTACTACTCCCATTTTGTTGTCTCTTTCTTTTGCTACAAGAAAACCTAACCCAATCCACCTTCAAGATGATGTACGTAGGTTGCATGAGAATTAGGGCTTCTTGGATGTTTTGACAAAATTGAAGTTTTAACAAGTTATTCTTTAAATATCATGGGTATGGTTAAATGAAGCTAGAATGATGAGTAAATTAAGAGTGATGACTTGACTTTTTTACAATGTGTATGTATATGTCGTTGGTGATAAATGGTTGATGTAAATGTCTTTCTTTTGTATATATATGATGGGTAATAATTCATAACTTGTTTTAGAGGTAGAATGATCATCTTAATGGTGTTAGGATGATGCAAAAAATTGATAATGAATTCTGTATGCACATGTTCTATTTTGAGTTAATGATCAAATGTAGATCGTGAATTGGTTTGTGATATTGAGTTGAAATGGAGTTGAGAATGAAGAGTAATGAAGTAGGGAAAGTGATCTTTTTACAAGTTGTGTTAGGTGTAAAATCTGGAAAATTAGAAGATGAGTGCTGGAAAATGTGGAAGTACAATGTTCACTGATTACGATTCTATTTTTTACCCATAACTTGAGTTTTAGTTATCTAAATGAGATGATTCTTGATCTAGATTAAACTAGAGACATAAGGATGCATTTTTCATGAAGACATTCAATTTAAATTTTGTCCTTAAGGGTCTCCAAATATGATAGGAAATTGAGAACTGAGTGCAACAAATTGGTGGATGAATGTATATGTTTGTGTTCTGTTTTGAGTATGAGAATATATTCTATTTTGAGTCTTTATGATCAAATATGGAATATGAATTGTGTAAGATGATGTTCTGATATGGAAAAGTTATTTAAAATGAAAGTTTCAGAAGAAAAATGAAGAATGTGTACGGAATAAATATGCAAAAAAATGAAAGTGCAGAAAACATGAAGAACATGCATAAATGGATTTTTACATTGTTTGTGGATGATTTGAGTTAAATGGAAGTCCAAAATGGGGTAATATAAATTAGAAACGTTAGATTGAGAAAAAGAAAAGAAGAAGATGAACAAAATGCAGAAAAATGAAGGAAAGTGTAGGAAATGAAGAACATGTGTGGAGAATTTTCTGGTTTTTGATATTTGGTGTTAATTATGGTTTTTTCATTTGTTTAAGAATGGGTTAAGCTGAATGGGAGTTGAAATGGTGAAATGAAAACGGTTAATGTGCAAAAAATTAGGATCTTCTAAAATCATTTAAGAGAGATTGAGTGATAAATTTGGGATGAAAATGATGAACAATTCTAGAAAATTGATGAATGGAATATTTTCATTAAACATGCTTCCATATTTTGGAAATATATTGATATATAGTTATCCAAATGGAATGTTTATTGATTTAGATTAAAATAGAGACATACGAATATATTTGTTTTGAAGAAATCAAATTTTAATTCTATCTCTAGAATCCCATAATCTGACTTAAAGTTGAGCACATCATACTGTTTCAGTTTAAGAACAGTCTAAATTATTTGGAGTATAACTTTTGGATTACTAAGCCAAATTGAATGATATTGGTGTCTTTAGAAACTTAAGACAATGAGAAACATTTTTCTAGAAGAAAGTGTTGCTAAATTACTTTGTTTTCATTGTCAGATATCTGATCGTGCACAGTAGACCTGAAAGTGTGTTTCAAGAAAAAGTTGAATTGATCAAATGAGCTACGAATTTTGATTTTAATGGTTTTATTGGAGGTATAAACCATAAGTATAAATGATACTTATGTGAGTTTGGAAATATGAATGTTTGCATGAAGACAATAATAGAGCGATAACTGGGATTGTCATGAACGTGCATTATGCATATTTTATATACATACATTAACAAACACATATAATTGTGCAAAAGTGTGATATGTGTATATTGCTTAATATAGAAGAGCAATTGGAACGTCAATATCTAGACGTTGCCGGAACTTCAAGGCAATAGCTTCAAGATCAATCTATGAGTGACCTAGATGATTTCACTCAATTAATTATTTGCTTTAAAATATGTTTTGAATGATGATATGAATGTGATTTGATTATATTGATGCCAGACAATGAAGGTTTGAGACTTGATTCATGAATGTGATATTGAAGTGCTACTTATATGTGAATGTGACAAAATAAGTAATTTTTGACATGATTGTTTGAATATGAGGGATGCATTCCATGTTCGGTGCTAGACCATATAATTGGGAACTGAGCATACTAAGAGCAATTAGAGTGCATTGCATGCTCATGCATCATTGTCTTTTTACACACATGTGAATATTTATTGTAGGATTATTTAAAATAATTGTTCATGCGTTCATTGACAATTTTCAGGTATAATTGACTGACTAATGCAATTTAAAAAATAAATTTTGAATTATTTGTGGTAAAAATTTATTTGGAGACTGTTAGTAAAATTTCAAAATTTTTGGTGAATTTTAGGAATTTCTAAAATTTGGAGTATTTTTGGACTAGGGAAAAATATTGAGTAATAGACCAATTAAATTATGACATGTGGTAGTAGTGAATAGCGCCATATATAATGCATGCAAGATAGCCACGTAGTGTGAGATTCAGTATAGCTCTTTCTCTGTTGGTTGTCTTTACATAAAAAATATTGATGAAAAATCTTTAGCTTGTTTACCAACACTGAAACACCAGTTGCTTATTTTATACGTTTGATTCCCTCTTACTCCTGGAAACTTTGTTGAATCAAATAAGTGATTTTGGTGATGTTTTACTGTTGTTAATTTTGCATATGAATTTATCATGAGCTGTTAAAGAAGTGCAATTTTGGCGATTAATGAATGGAATGATAAATGAAAGATCTATGAAATAGGAATTGTCCAGGAAAGCATGAAATAGGTTCTTTTGCTGTAATGAAATGGATATATAAAAGTGCTGGAAAGTTGAAGTATGAAATGAAGTTTGTGTGAGGTTTTAATATAAAGTTGATGAAAATAAAAAGAGAAATAAAATGCAAAAAATGGAATTCGTAGGAATGAGAATAAGATTTTGTTGTTTAAGTGTCTTAAGTGTTAATTGAAGATTTAATAAGCTGAAAAAAAAACAGTAGAGAGAGGAGAGGTGAAATTTTGGATTTTCTATGGTTGAAGGATAAACTTGAATTTGATTTGCTTAGAAATTGTATTAGAGTTAGAAATGTAGTATAGATGATTTAGAAGTGAATAATTTGGAAAAGAACGATAAAAAAATGGAACAAGAAGAAGAAGATATAGAGTTAAGAAGAGAAGTAAGTGCGATTGTGCTTGAGCACGATCGCGACTTCACTATTGAAGATCGTGAATCACAGTCGTGTAGACGCACAATCGCGACTTTCAACGATTTTGAAGAAAGTTTATTGCTTAACATCCTTTGGTATTATTGTTATAACTTTTTCTCCAAACATCCAAATGACTTGATTCTTAAACTAATAGATTCCTAACATGTTACTCTACCTATCCATAAAAATCAGTAGCCTTTTGAATTCATTTGTAAAAGATTGATTGGATGAAAGTCTGAGAATCTGTTGGAATAGAATGAACTGTAATATTTTATTCCACATAATTCGGTATGTTTATTAAATCTTGACCTGTAGAGTTCTAAATGATGTGATTCTTAATTGAAATGAAACTAAAGACATACAGCTATAATTCTCATGAAGACAAAAATTGTAATTCTTGTTTTAAGAATTACAAAAGCTGTTCTGAATTCAAGTTATGAGTTCAGTTATAGCTTAAGAATAGACTGACATATTTTTTGTATAACTTTCAATATATTGAATCAAATTGAATGATCTTAGTGTCATTAGAAACCTAAGACATAGAGGAACAATTGCTTAGCAGTAAGTGTTGTTTAAATCCTTCATTTTCTAAATCTTATTGATCTTATACAATTGACTAGAATGGAATGTTTTTAGAAAAAGATGAAATAGAGAGTGAGTGATTGAATTTTGCCACAATTGGAGTACAACTGAATGTACATCAATGTATAGTTTAATATCAAAGATGGCTCAAAGGTCTGTCAGCTAAATTGAAGATAGTTTAATTATTATCTTTTATTATTCCTCAAATATGTAGCATACTATATAAGACGAGATGTTTATACTCTTTTGATGATGTTGAACTGAATGCTACAATGTAACTATGGTTTTTGATATAAAATGAGGAAATTTTAGGTTTTAGTAAATGTGATTTATAATTTTAGTTACGATACTATGTGATAAAGTCAAAGTGAGATAATTAACATGTTATTTTTATCGGGCATACGCATGTGTTACGTGTGTCAGATGGGAGTGGGATGTTACATTTTTGTATCAGAGCATGGTTGGCATCTATAGGGATATGTAGGAATAATAGGCATGAAATGTTGTGAAAATTTTGGATGATAATTGGAGTCATTGTGTATTATAGGTTATCCGCTATTGGTGAACAAATGGAATACTCAGCTGACCAAGGATCTGAAAAAGCTAGTAGAGATTCGTCAGTGTCTCGACCAGAGAAAGTGCCTCCAAGAATTTTTGAGCGAAGGGAAATGAGGTACGATAAACTACGAAAGAAGGGTGTTGTGGAATTATATAAAAGTACAGACCCTAATGAGGCCGAGTGTTGGCTAGAAAGAATTAAGAGGTCTTTGACTAGATGGATTGTGAGCCAGACGAGCGATTCGACTATGTTGTATCTTTACTGCAAGGTCCAGCTTATTAGTGGTGGAAAACCATTCCAGGTAGTACCATCAGGCCTTGTAGATTGAGATGGGAAGACTTTTTGAGAATCTTTAGAGAAAATTATATGCCTAAGATCTACCTAAATCAAAAGATGAATAGTTCCTAGATCTGAAGAAGGGCAACATGATTGTAGTAGAGTATGAAATGAAGTTTAATGAACTGATGAGTTATTTCATAATCTTGGTCCCTACGGAGGAAGACAAGTGGAAAAGATTTGAAGACGACCTGAATATGGAAATCTAGATGAGGTTAGCTATTTCTAATCTGGGTAGTTTCACAGAACTATTAGCTACCTTAATCTGTATTGAATAATTGATAAAAGATAGTCAAATTGAGCACAGAGCAGAGTCAAGACAAGAGAGGCCCAGTGATTCTCAGGTAGGTTCTGGCAGATGATTCAGAAAGCATCAGGACCAAACTTTTAGGCCACTAACTGGATCTAGACATTCAGGATTCAGAAAGAGAGATAGTTTTGCACAGTCTGGGAACAACAGAGAAGTAGCATCGGGTTAGTTACTAGCTTGTGACCATTGTAGGAATAGGCACAATGGTAAATGCTAAAGTTTGATTAGAGCCTAACTTCGATGCAGCTCACTTGACCATCAGGTTAAAGATTGTGCTATGGTGTTTGGAGCATAGTCTAGTAGGAGAGGAAGTGTGAGAACAGAACCTACTGTGTAGTAGAGCTAAGTTAGTGGGACTGGACAGAGGGGCCATGGCAGAGGCATGATAAGTTATAGGAATGTTGCTGGGAGGACCGAGGTGCAAAGTAATCAGTCGTAGTCTTAAGCCAGAGTATATGCTATGACGAGGCAAGAGGCTCAAGAGTCTCCAAATTTGATTGCAGGTGTGTTATTACTATTTACTTTTGAGGTTTATGCATTGCCAGATCCTGGATCTACGAATTCGTTTATCATATTGCATATGGCATCTAGATTGCACTGTAATCGAGAGTTACTGAGATGTGGATTAAAGGTGAGTACACCGATTGGTAGTACCACCATTATTGGGGAAGTCTAAAAGAAGTGTTTAATTTTTATTGATTAAGCGGAGTTAGAAGCAAACTTGATTGTATTACAGTTAAAGGAGATTGATATTATTTTAGGCATAAATTGGCTCACTTCTCTTAAGGCCATCATGAACTGCTATACGAAGGAAGTAATTTTAGAATCTCTTGATCAGCCGAGAGCAGTATTCAGAGGTATTAGCCAAGCAATGCCATCCAGACTGATCACATTTATGAGTGCTTTAAAGTTAATATATGGTCGATGTGAGGCTTATCTGGCACACGTGATTGATACTAGAGCTGAATGAAGTGTACAGGATATTCCTATGGTGAAGGAATTCCTGGATGTGTTTCCTGCTGAATTACTTAGTTTGTCCCCAGATCGAGAAATGGAGTTCAGATTGACTTTATTCTAGGCATTGTTCCTATATCCATTCCTCCATATAGGATGGCATCTGCGGTATTAAAGGAGATGAAGGCTCATTAAAAGAGCTGCTTGAGAAAGGATTGATTAGGCCTATTGTTTCACCTTGAGGAGCTCTAGTGTCATTTATAAAGAAAAAAGATGGCACTTTGAGGTTGTGCATCTACTATAGGCAACTTAGTCAGGTTATAGTGAAGAACAAACATCCATTGCCTAAAATCGATGACTTGTTTGATCAATTGCAGGGAGCTTAAGTGTTTACTAAACTTGAATTGAGGTCTGGGTATTATTAGCTAAAGATAGCAGAGGCTAATGTACCAAAGAGTGCCTTCAGGAGAAGTTATAGACCCCAACTACATTTATGACATTGATGAATAAGGTGTTTTAGCCCTACTTTGATCAGTTTGTAATTGTATTCATCAATGATATTTTGGTGTATTCGAAAAGCAGTAAGGAAAATGCAAAGCATTTAAGAATGATACTGCAAATTATGAGAGAAAAACAATTGTATGCCAAATTCAATAAATGTAAATTTTGGCTTAATCAAGTGATGTTTCTAGGTCACCTAGTAACTGGGCATGGTATTCTGGTAGAGTTAATAAAGATAGAGGCATTAATGAAATGGGAGACTAGGAAGAATGTATCAGAGATCTGAAGTTTCCTCAAATTGATTGGATATCACTAGAGGTTTGTCGAGGCATTATCTTTAATTTCAGCCCCTATGACTAAACTTCTTAGGAAGAATGTGGCATTCAGATGGAATGATGACTATCAAAAAAGTTTTGTGGAGTTAAAACATCGATTGAATATAGCACCGATGTTAGCTATTCCTTCTAGTTCTGAAGGTTATGTTATGTATAGTGATGCTTTACACCAGGGCTTAGGATATGTACTGATGCAGCGTGGTAAAGTGTAATAATATATGCATCGAGACAGTTGAGGTCTCGTGAGATGAATTATTCGGTACATGATTTAGAGCTTACAGCAGTAGTTTTTGCTCTAAACATTTGAAGACATTATTTATACAGAGAGATATTTCAGATATACACTAATGACAAGAGTCTGAGATATTTGCTGAGTCAAAAAGAACTGAACATGAGACAGAGAAGGTGAATTGAGTTATTAAAGGATTATGACTACACGATTGATTATCATATTGGGAAAGCAAATATTGCGGCTAATGCTTGGAGCAGAAAGTCACATAACAGCGTAGCTCAGATTCAGTTATTGAGGCTACCAAGCTTGATTCAATTAAGAGCTTTGAATGTAGAGTTAAAACTTGAGCATAATAAAGCATTGACAACCACATTAAAACTGAGACCAATATTGTATGATAGAATTAGAAGAGTTTAGAGTGATGATCTGGAAATGATGAAACTGATTGAGAAGTTAAGATGAATGCAAATTTTGACTTTGAATTGAGAGATGAAACATTGTGGTTAAAGCAAAGACTGTGTGTGCCTAATGTCGATGATCTCAGGAGGGAAATCCTAGAGGAAGCTCATATGGCTACCTATGCTATTCATCCTAGCATGACCAAGATGTATAACACATTGAAACAACATTTCTGGTGGCCTGGAATGAAAAAGCAAGTAGCGAAGTTTTTTTCTAAATGTATAACATGCCAGTAGTTTAAAGCTGAGCATCAGACACCAGTTAGAAAGCTTCATTCGTTTCCTATTCTAGAGTAGAAATGGGAACGAGTTACTATATATTTTATAATGGGATTGCCTAAGACTCCGAGGCAAAATGATGTGATATGGGTTATAGTGGACCGATTAACTAAATCAAACCATTTTAAACTAGTTCAGGAGAACCGTTCATTATAATAGTTAGCCCGGAGATATGTGAATGATATTGTGACACTGCATGGAGTTCTAGTGTCCATTGTATTGTACAGGGATCCCAGATTTACCTTAAAATTCTGGAAGAGTTTACAACCAGCTATGGGCACAAAGCTGAATTTTAGTACTGCATTCTATCCTCAGATAGATGGACAGAGTGAGAGAACTATCAAGACTATTTAGCATATGCTTAGAGCATGTATATTTCAGGGAGTTTGGGATCAGTACATAGCATTAATTGAATTCGTATACAGTAGTCATTATCATAGCAGTATCAAGATGGCTTCGTATAAGGTGTTGTATGGTAGAAATTGTTGGTCTCCACTGTATTGGGATGGAGAAGGTTTGAGAATTATTGAGGATCCCGAATTGATCCAAGATACTGTAGATAAGGTGAAACTGATCCGGAGTCGAATTAAAGCAGCTCAAGATAGACAGAAAAGCTATATGGATTAGTATACGGGATATGGAGTATAGTCTCAGGGACAAAGTATTTATAAAAGTGTCACTTTGGAGAGGCATATTGATGTTTGACAAAAAGGGAAAGTTAAGCACAAGATATATTGGTCCTTATGCGATTCTTGAGAGAATTGGACCTTTAGCGTACCACTTAGCCATACCTACTGTGATGTCACAGATACATGTGGCATTCCATGTAAGTATGCTTAGGAAATATAGGTTTGATCCAATACTTGTGTTACCGGCTCAGGCTATTGAAGTTACTAGTAACCTGAGCTATATTGAAAAGCCATTTCTAATAGTTGGTTATCAGATAAAATGACTGAGGAATCAAGAAATTCTAATGGTGAAAGTTCTGTGGTGGAATCATTCGGGTAAAGAAGCAATATGGGAAACTCAGAAGCATATGAAAAAGCAATATCCCCACCTGTTTCATCAATTAGGTTAGAATTTTGAGGACAAAATTTCTTAAGGAGAGGAGAATTATAACATCCTATGTTCGGGGCTACACCCTATAATTGTGAACTGAGCGTACTGAGAGCAATTAGAGTGCATTGCATGCTCATGCATCATTGTATTTTTAAACACATGTGAAAATTTATTGTAGGCTTATTTAAAATAATTATCCATGCATTTATTGACATTTTCGGGTATAATGGACTGATTAATGCGATTTAAAAAGTGAATTGTGAAATATTTATGGTAAAAATTTATTTCAAGATTGTTAGTATAATTTCAGAATTTTTGGTGAATTTTAAGAATTTTAGGAATTTGGAATATTTTTGGACTAGGGAAAAATATTGAAAAATAGACCAATTAAATTGTGACATATGGTAGTAGTGAACAGTGC
>JANSVA010423736.1:0-20297 GCA_025504915.1 Erythroxylum reticulatum | reverse complement strand
TATTTTAGTGTCCAATCCAATTGAAATCTGATACCTTAACCGATTTTTGTCATTTGATTAAATCTAGTCGTTTTAATCCATACCTTGCAATTTTCACATTTCCTTGATTTACTTATTTTATTTTATTTTATTTTCAAATCAATCAATTCTTGATCGTCTGAGTAATTTTTAATCGTTTAATTTAATTGTCTTATATGTTGGAAATTTTCCCTTGGGTATGATATTCGATTTTCACCGATTTATATTAATTGTCAACGGGGTGCACTTGCCTATAATTGGTCTAGATAGAATTTAATTTATATTGTTTTGTTTATACAATAACACACGTCTAGACTCATTTGTGGGTAATGCCTCTGCTTCCACCCGTTTGCTAACATAATCAACAGCAACCAATATATATTGATTGGAGAATGAATTAGGAAATGGTCCCATGAAGTCTATACCCCAAACATCAAAAACCTCATAAACAAGAATGGTAGTCAATGGCATATCCTGCCTCCTACTAATGTTCCTAACCTTTTGACACCTATCACAAGATTTGATAAATGCAAATGCATCCCTAAATAAGGTGGGCTAATATAAACCACACTCTAAAACTTTATGAGCTGTCTTAGATGCACCATAATGTCCCCCAGCCTCTCTAGATTGACAATGATGTAACGCAGAGGAGATTTCCTTTTCAAGAATACAGCACCTAACAATACCATCCACACAAATCTTATAAAGCAAAGGATTATCCCAAATATAGTATCTTACCTTAGATTTTTTTTTTCTTTTGAACTTAAGAAAGATTAAGGCGATAGATATTACCAGTAAGGTAGTTTATATAGTCTACAAACCAAGGAGTGACTGTCATAACCATCAGATGCTCATCAGGAAAAGTTTCCTGAATGTGATTCTTTGTTGCACTCTCCATGGCAGCTTCATCTAACCTTGATAAGTGATCGGCTACAAAATTCTCAGCTCCTTTCTTATCCCTCGGCTTAATATCAAACTCTTACAAAAGTAACCCCCAACCAATTAGTCTTAGTTTAGTGTAGGGTTTTATCATCAAGTATTTCAAGGCTGCATGGTCAATATATACAATCACTTTAGACAAAACCAAATATGAGTGAAACTTGTCAAAAGCGAACACAACCACCAACATCTCTTTTTCCATGGTGGTGTAATGGCGTTATGCACTATTTAGTGTCCTACTTGCATAAAAAATGGGATGCAAGGTCTTACCTCATCTTTAGCCTAAAGCAGCACCCACTGTATAATCACTTGCATCTCACATTAATTCAAAAAGAAGAGACCACTCAGAAGATATACGAATAGGTGCAGTTAGAAGCCTATCCTTTAACAATTGGAAAGATGTCAAACATTTATCGTCAAAATTAAACACATCTTTTTCAAGCAATTCAGTCACAAGTTTAACAATCTTAGAAAAATCCTGAATGAACCTTTGGTAAAAACCAGCATGGCCTAAGAAACTTCTAATGGATCTAACATTGTTTGGTGGTGGAAGTTTCGTAATGACATCAAGTTATGCTGGGTCTACCTCTATACCCTTGCTAGAAATCTTATGACCTAAAATAATGCACTCCTATAACATGAAATGACATTTTTTTACTTTTGAACTAAATATGTCTGTTCATACCTAATCAGGACTTTCTCTAAGTTATCCTAGCATGCGTCAAATGAAGTACCAAACACAAAGAAGCCATCCATGAAAATTTCAATTCAAGATTCAAGCATATGAAAAAAGATAGCCATCATACATCTTTGAAATGTAGTTGGAGCATTACGTGACTCAAATGGCATACGTCTCTATACAAATATACCATAAGGACATGTAAAAGCTATTTTCTCCTTATTTTTTAGGGCTACCATAATCTACAAATATCTACTATATCCAACTAAGGCACAATGAAAGTCATGTCCAACTAATTTCTCAATCATCTGATCATTGAAAGGTAAAGGAAAATGATCTTTCTTGGTGGCATCATTCAACTTCCTATAATCTATGCACATTTTTCACCCAGTTACCTTCCTAGTGGCTACTAATTCATTTTCTCATTTTCAACCACAGTGGTGTCTCCTTTCTTTGGCACCATATCCATAGGACTAACCTAACCAGAATAAAAAATGGGATAGATAATACCTACATCTAGAAGCTTTACTTCCTAATCTTTCACTACCTCCTTCATTTATGGGTTAAGTTTCATCAGGGGCTGCACTATTGCCTTGCTTCCATGCTCCATAAAAATGTGGTGTGTGCAAAAAGAACGGCTTATACCCTTGATATCTATAATGGACCACCCAATGGCCTTCTTGTGGTCCCGCATTAACCTTATAAACTGCTCCTTTATGGCACCTGACAACCAAAAAGAAATGATAACTGGCAGGTGGTTAGGTGGGTTAAGATAAACGTACTTTAAATGACTAGAAAGAGGTTTAAGGTCAAGAGAAGGGGACTCTTCAATTGAAGGCTTCAGAAATAGCTTGGTTTGATGTTAGAGAGGCTCGTATGCTCTATAATGTGTCCAATATGCCTGCTCAAACTCAAATGCGATATCCTCAAACTCTTCTTACAACTCTTCCCCTAATTCTTTGATGATTCCTTATGCTTCCCTTTGTAACAAATCTAGACAAACAATAAAAGAATCGTCAACATCAGAACAATAAATATCAATATAATGACAATAGTCAATAGTAAAAGGATGCTTCATAGCATTGAACACATCAAACACTAGTTCTTCATCTTTAAGTCTCAAAATGAGCTTTCCATGTTGCATATCAACGATGGTCCCTGTTTTGTCCATGAAAGAACATTAGATGACTGTGGTTATGCCACCTAATCATTCTGCCAAGAGAAATTTGAATGATTCCTCCATCTTGGGTTGTAGTTATTAGAATATGGGTCCCTTTGCTATCTGTTATAGTTGCCCACATAATGGACCGCTTTCATCTCTTGAGCAAAAGGATTCCCAACTTGACACTGAGAAGTTGCATGTGAATCTCCACCACAATGCTCACATAAAGTACAACTCCTTCGTAAAAACATCTATCTAAGCAAATAAAACCACTGTATTATCGACTATATGAACTCCTGTAAGTCGTCTGGGATGCCTTTTTATATGATACTAAAAACTACTAGTGGCCATCTCGTCTATTAACTTGTAGGCTTGATCTAGCATTTTTCTCATTAAACTACCTCCATGGTAGCATCTATGGTACTCCTGGTCGATGGGGTCATTCCTGTATAAAAAGTATTGACTTGTTACCATATAGAGAACCCATGACTAAGACACTATGTCAGCATATACCGAAATTGCTCTCACGCTTCACATAAACTTTCATTTTAATATTGACTGAAGGAAGTGGTCTCATTCTTCATCTTTGCAACCTTGATAGGAGGAAAAAAGTTCGCCAAAAATAATCTCATCATATCATCCCATGTAGTAATAGATCCCGAATGCAAACTAGCCAACCATGCTCTGGCCTTATCCCTTAAAGAAAATGGGAATAACCTTAATCTCACCACATCTTCTGATACTCCATTCTGCTGGAACAAATCAAAAATATCCAGAAATGTCTTCAAATGGGTGTTTAGATCCTCCAAAGGCAATCCTCTATATTGAGAGGCTCTCACTATAGATGTAATGCTGTGAGGAATCTCAAAACTCACAGCTGTGATCGTCAACTTTATAATGGGAGGCATGGGTCTATTGTTGTGCCCCATAGTCAAATCCATCATAGTCAACTCCCTTCTCCCTTCAGTATGTGGCATCAACCTCTCTTCGTGTTGTTCCATCTCTATAAACTACTCTTCTCTAATCCTTTCTTCTATGATACTATTCCAAGCCAATCTAGTTTCCTTGCATAACCTAGGAATATTTTTTTCAATCTTAGTATCTAGTAGCAAATTCTCGATCTTTTGACCACAAGTGAGCATAAAAAATTGGAATAAATAAAAAGCAAGTAAATACAGAGCTAAGAATGGAAAATAAAACACACCGAAGTAAGGCAATCAAACAAACAATTAAAATACACTAATAAACAATGAAGCAAGAATTAAATCTGAGATAATTAATACTGTCTAACCTTATAGCTCACAATAAGGAATTTATCTCTAGCAACTGTGCCAAAAACTTATTACTACCTAAACAAAGCAATATAAATTAAATTCTATCTAGACCAATAAGAGGCAAGTGCACCCCGTCGACAAGTAATATAAAACTATAAGAACCGGATATCATACCCAAGGGAATACCAACACGCAAGATAATTAAATTAAATGATGAAAAATTACTCGGACGATGAAGAATGGATTGATTTGAAAATAAATTAAAATAAAGTAAGCAAATCAAGGAAATATGAAAAATACAATGTATGAATTAAAAAAATGACCAGATTTAATCAAATGAGAGAAATTAGTTAAGGTATCGGATTTTTATTGTATTAGACACTAAAAATTGTAACGGTGGATTGATCTAGGAATTACTTCACTTAAGAAAATTAAACCCAACTTGGGGATTCCCTTCTCTTCTAAATCTGATTCACACACTTAGTTCATAGATAATTCGGAATAAAAGGTCCTCAATACAAGAAGCCTAAAACTAGGTTCATTAATCCTAAGTATCCTCAGACAAGATCCTAAGGTTGGTTTACACTTTAGTCTCAAGTATGTTGCTTGATTAATTTTTCGACAAATTAAATCCCATTGGTTATGGCATTTAGTCATCTAAGGTCTTAATCTAGGTGATCAAGCTAAATTAGAACTAAATATGCATTCAATCAAGCAAAAATCAATACTAAAAAAGTTATCCTAATCTAATATCAATCTTAGCCTTAAACAAAAAAGAACTTACTCACACATATTCATCAATGTAACATAAATTATGGTCATAATATATGGTTGCATTGATTCAATCCACACAATTAAAATAAATAAGGAATAGAAAAAAAGAAAATAAATTAAAAACACCCCTTCTCCTGTAGTTGAATTTTCTTGCGCGACTAGCTTTATCACATTTAATCTCTACCAGCTATAACGTCTTTGTCTCCACTAGCTTCTTTACCAGCTATCTTCTTCATGTGTGAGTGGAGAATATTTGTTGCATGAGGGCTGTGTGTGAATGAGTCCTTCGTTGTCACCTCAACGTAGCTGTATCAATTCTCAAGCCACCAACTATAACGTGTTCTTCTCTCCTACCAGTGGTAATGTCTTTGCTTCAACATGTGTGAGTGGAGTGTCTCCTCTTAAGCGGTGTAATGTTATGATCCTAGCCCAGCTTCTTCAACATAAAGGCTTCCACCAGTTGTCTCCTCCACTAGCTGCTCAAAGTTTCTTTACTCAACCAGCTGTCTTCTTTTTCTCTTGCCACAGCTGCTTCAATTCTCAAGCCACCAGCTCACATTTCTTTTCTTCCACCTCAATGTAGTTGCTTCATTTAATGTCCACCATGCTGCAATGTTATTTATCTCCACCTAACTCAATATGTCTTCATCTTCACCAGCTCAATGTTTTTTGCTTCCATAATTTTGTATCAACGTGTTCTGTTTTTCACTAGCTAACATGTGTGTTGTTGTAACATGAGTGATATAGAGAATTGTCATATGTGTTTTCTTACTCTCCCTATTCAATGTCTATACCCCTCATTAATGCCTATATTCACACATGTAAATATGTTTTTTCCCCAATCTCTACACCAGCTGCATCCTTCCTTTGTCCTATATCTTGATGTGACAATTAATGTTTAGGTTTTGTCCACCTTTTCCAGTTGCTACGTCCCTTTTTACGCCGCCAACTCTCCTTTTTCTCTTTGTTTTGTTGCCACCAGCTACCTTTCTTTTGTTATGTTATCAACTGCCTCCACGATTATGTTTCTATGTATTCAAAATCCCCTTAAACCTCACAGTTGCACACCTCTCATTTACTTATGCATAACCACATTTTGCTATACCGCCAGCATCATTCGCCATTTGTTTTCTACCCCTTGAACGTTAATTTAGGTCTCCTTGGTCCCATTCCATTATATTCATGTTGTAACCTTCTTCATGCAAAAATTATAGCTGGTACCATGTCAAAACATTAACGTTTTTAGGTGTTTAAAAGCGTTAAAATTTATTTTCATACCCTTGCTTACTTTGAGGTCTTTTCTTGATTTATGCTCTTAAATGTTCCAAAGCCAATATATGCCTAAAATTAAAACAAATAACTCTTAATTAGTGCAATTTAAACATTCCTATTAGGTTTATTCTGCAATTATTTTGTGAACCTTATTTATTGTTGATTTCAATACATCTTTAAATGTTTATAACAATTGTCATACATATACTTGTTAATAAATCGAGAGAGTAAGTCAAGTAATTAGTGTTAAGGTGTACAATGAAAGTTGGTAACTTAATATATCTATAATTATCATATTAATGAACAATTGAAGAGAGGTCTTAATTATGAAATTAATTATCTATATGATTGCTTTAGATCTAATTTAATAAGTTAGGATTGGTTTGTGAATTGAGAGAATAAAAATCAATGAATATCGAATTCAATTAGGGTTACTTGATTAGATCCTAAAAGAGAGTAATCAAAACGTTTGGAAATCTTGGATCAAACTTAAATTGAATTAATAAGATTAAGGAAAAAAATAAAGATAGAATAGTTCCTAAGTCTTCAACTTTGATCGACCTCAAATTCATTAGAAGCTGATTCATCGATACTTACTTGCTCTGTTTTATTAGTTGTTTTACTTTCAATAATTTATTTTAATTATAATTAATTGTTAGTACTTATACAAATTTTGATTCAAATTGTGTAAGCATCTATAGTCCTTGTAGGAGCGATACCTTTTAATACTACAAGATACGATATGTATATTTGCACTTTATTATATCTAAAACTTGCTTAACAATATTATCCCCTAACAATCTTCCAATTATAAAGCCCCTTGGGTGTCATCAATGAGGTTTATCAACACCATTTTAATCTAAAAGTAATAAGCTTAGAAATGATTTTGTAAAGGTCATTAAAGTATAGAGTTGAGCCAAAATCATAAAGTTCTACACTCTAGGATAAGAAAAAGGTAATTTTTATTAGTTTCCTTTAGAATTTTTGACATGTCTATAAAGTCCCCTATGACTATACAAAAGCCTTAAATAAAGGCATAAAGCTATTTTAATGATTCTAATATATATTTTCATTTAAATGTTAAATTAGAGTTATTTACTAATGTTAGAAAGAATTTCTTTAAGCCTTGCATCATAGAAAAAGAGATATAGATATCTTTTGCATAATTCTCCAAGACTTGTGTTTCTATTAAGTTAAGATCATAAGGTAAGATAACTCACCATTATGATGGTGTGGGTGATTTGTTATTGAAATCCAATTGGTGTCTAAAAATGGCAGTCCCTTACTTTTGACTCTTTTTAACTTTGTCTTCAAAAGGCCTATAATCACAGGCTTTATTTTTATGATATATCACCTAAAAATGGCTTTTTTTGGTAAAATTCATACTCTTAACATTCCATGTGATGAGAGCTATCATAGTTCAGTGAGGCTATTAGTGCCTTTAGTTTTGTTTTTTCTCCCTAATTTCCTTATTTTTATCTTATTTAATGTAGTCTACACTTAAATTTCTAGTCTCCTCCTCAAATTGCATTTATGATTTTTAGGGATCATTTGGACTGATTACATTTCTTTGAAATGTAGGTGTGTTACCTAGTAAATCAACAAGCATTCATCCTCCTTCCTCTCCTTAATATAACTAGAGTTTCCTTTTTTACTGAATTGTCTTAAACTTGTTTATCATTTATTTAGCGTAGGTCCATTTCATAGATGCTTTGCATATTCTCTTCTTCTAATCGTAGTAGTTCAATGTAGTCCTCTTAAGGCAAATGTTTTGCTTATGGGTTTCCATATCTTACCTAGTTCATCATTGTTAGATGTTATTGGTAGGTGAAATTGATTGTATCTCCTTAAAGAGTATCTTCTAAACCGAGCTTGGGGGAGTTATAGAATCTTACAATTCCTTCTTCATGTTTATAACTAAATGTACACTTGCATAGCTTTTCCTTATGAGTAAGGTTCTTGCTTCATCTATGCTATGGATTGTCTAATAAAACGTACAAGGTAACTCAATCTCCTTCCTACTAATATTCGAGTAGAATTTTATGAATATTGATCCATAGAGGCATTCTATTATAATGCATAAGCTTAAGTTTATTTTAGGTTGTAACATTTATAAGAACTTGGTTTATTACTCATGTTCTAAGTTCTATCTTTAATTTGGTTTTCTTGGAAATTAAAGAATTATAATTCAAAAGAAGGCATAACCTTAAAGTTATAAGGAGAAGTAACCAAGAAAAAGTAATCCTAAAATTCAACCAATCCTCAATATCTAGTCAATCATTACATGCATTATATATAATTTAGTCTAGAAGCCCTATCTTTGGTTTACTTCTTCTGTCATTTTTTTTTCCTTAGTAGCAAGAAGTGCTCCATGAATTTTCCAAGAGTGGACTAACAAAGTTTGTACCCTTGTTTTATTTCAATTTAAATTTCATGTTACTCCTCTCGATTTGTACTTCATATATTGCTACTTTGAATGCTAGTTTAAAGAGCTCTTTGTCCCCCTTCTTCTTGCTAAGATTTAACAGTTTTTGAGTTAATCGACTCTAAAAGTAGGTTAACTCCTCTATATTGCAAGTTGTTTTAACTTTACTCTATAGGGTGTATGTGAATTGGCATTAAAAGTACAAGTGGTCTCTTTTTTCTTGTTGTTTTGAGCACAAAACACACATAACGTCTATAGGGATTAAGCATTTAATTCTATCTACAATTACCAGTATGTATATAAGGGCTTACTAAGTGATGTATGCAAACTTGGGGTAATTTTTAGGGAACCATATTAATTGATGCTAGTTAACTTTTAGTTTACATTGTAGTAAAAATCCCATTGCAAAATTGTTAGGGAAGTTTCCAAAATTGTGTGTTGTCTATTTTATTGGTCTTCCTATCTGAGTTGATTCTATAGTTAAGTGCCATTCTGCTAGTTTATCAAATCTTTGTTTGAAGCTCTAATGTTGGTTCTCAATTAGCTAATTCACTTTAGCTTCAAGTCTCATCATATGCCTTGAGTGAAACAAGTTAGGAGGCATGTATAATGGATCCTTATAATACTAGATATCAAACAGGATTAATGTGTTTCTTCTATTGCCAATGATGCATTTTATGTAAGGTGCCCTTCATCTCTTAGCTTTATGCTAGGTTTAGGGGTTATTTAAGCCAGTCTTTACTTACCATAAGCTTTTCGCTTGTAAATGTTCAATATATGTCCAATGTACATAGAGGTTCTCTTTATCTACTATTAATTTCCAAATTCTTTTGGTAATTAGCACTTTACTGGTAAGTTGCATGGTGATGAGCCCCAAACTACCTTGCTGTTTAGGGTAGTATAAATCCTTCCAAGAAACCTTAGCTCCTAACCTTTATATGGATCCCTATTTTATAAGAAATTTCTTAAAATTTTATTAACATCCTTAACCAACTTCTTAGCAAGTATTAAATGGGAAATCCCTGTGCTCCCCACAATCGTGGGTTAATGTGGAAGAAAATTTTTGACGAGATTTCCCACAGTCGGGGGAAACAGGCCCTTTCCCATAATCGTGGGTTCTTGTTCTATAGCTCCTCCACTTCCATTCTCCTTTCTTAGTTCTTAGCTCAATCATAAAGGTGGCTACCCTCCATTCCTACACCAAAATGATCAATTCTTACCCTAAACCAACATTAAACTTTAAAAAAAAACCCACAAAGATCAAACTAAATAAGTCCTAAAAACACAGCAATAATAACCTATTATGCAAGAAACACATGCCAAATACTTAGAAAAACACACAGTAATGCACAACTATCAACTTCCCCTCTCTAACTCTTTACTTGTCCTCAAGAAAATCATGCAGAACCCATCAATTCCATCACTTCATTTTTAGAAAGATCAAAGAATACGATCCCTTAAAGTTTGGCTAACTCAAATGTCAAGCTACAACACATATCATGATTACTTTTCATTAGTGTACATAAGCAAACTCAACTTATAGCACCATCACTCAAGGATAAGTATAAATGCAAAATGAATCTTCCTCATAGTTTCACTAATTTCTCTTAAGTGTTTGATGGTTAGTTTTTTACTTAAGTTCCCTATAGGAAACTACACTACCATAGGCTTGCTAATATTCCAATTCTTCTCCACAATGATTAAATGCTAAGAATAGATCAAAAGAAATTTGTTTCGGGTTATAATGTGGATAAGGTTAAGGTGCGTGAAAAAGGTTTTAAAGGTTCATCATAAGCATTCATAAAGTACTAAATATACAAAAGGGATAACTAAATAAACTTTTGAGATATGCAAATGGATAAAACTAACTACTTAGCACTTATTTTACTACTAAAATCTTCTTCCTTTTTCTTTTCTTTTTTATTTATTTTTCTTTTTTGATTTTTTGATTTTTTTCCTTTTTTCATGATAATGAAGAAACAATGAACAAAATAGCAACTAAATGTAATGTGCTTCTAACAGTAAAAGTATCACTTAACTCATCCCAAAAAAATTGTAGCAAAAAAAATCAAAACTTATGCATCACTTAGCAATCTATTAAACTTATGATTGGGAAAGCTAATGGGGTTTGAGGTTTTAAGAATGCTGGAGTTATATGAATATAATGCCCTAGAAAGCTAGTGTATTGACATATAACTTATTCTTCTTCTAATTACTTTTATAATGAAAATATTTATTATTAATAAAACAAAAGAGTTTGGTTTTATTTATATGAACATTATATATCTGGTCATAAGGTACCAAGATTCTTTTGAAAGTATTATACATATACATGGAGATGTATGGGAAACATGTATATTATTAGAATCTAAATTAGTTGATTCACAGTTGAATAATCAAGTTGATCGCTTGATTATAGTTTAGACTGTAGTGTTATAATTTATCTCTGTACATCTAAAAGAGTTTACTTTAAGGGAATGATGACTTTCATATCATGATAGTAGTTGATTATTGATAATGGAAGTAATAAATGATTCCGAAATCAAGTATGTTTTTAAAGAATAAAGTAGGTCGTTACCTTAATATTAAAACATACACCTTAGCATTCTTTTATTACAAACCATAATCTTAATGATCGGTGAACTTATGTGTGTTTCATTATAATTTTTGATATGATCGGAATGGACTTTTATAGAGTATCAATCCAGTGTTTGCGTGATGGAATTATTAATTGAAACATGTATCAGAGAACATTCACTCAAATAAAGAGTTTATAGTGATATCATCACTTCTAAACGTTTTATGGAGATTAGCGATTAAACTAGCGCCAATAGTTTGATAGACTAACTAGCCATCAAGTCTTAATATCAAGATGAGATATTGTGTGTTAATCACCATATAAAGTAAAATGGGAGATCTAAAAGGAAAAACTAATATAAGGGTAAAACGGTGGTTTTACCCTTTATTGTGCGAATGGCTATAACATGGATCATAATAAAGTTTACAATTAGAAATCTTGTTTGAAATATATGTTCTCATCATATTTACTAATTTAAAAGTTCAACTAATTGTTTCTAGTGGAATGACATTTGGTTAATAATCTGGAATTAATTCTAATGAGATTAAATTAATTCTGGGCTTATTAAAGCTTAAATTATGTAAGTCTAATTAGATTCCCTACTTGGCTTCTAGGTAGGTTTTCAAGCAAAGTAAGAAATATTACTATATGTTTTAAATCCTATGATTGAATGTAGGGCTTGCATTAATTAATGATGGCATTTAATGTAACCTTTTAGCATTCATTTGATTAAAGAAAGGAAGAGGCACATTTGATGTAATCTCTCTTCCTTCTTTCATCCATAACTAAAAATGAGAGGGTCTCATTTAGGTTATTGGTCTTTTCATATAGCCATATTAAACAAATTAGAAGAGTCTCATTTATTGGCTTCTTTATGATTGATTAAAGAATGAAGTGATGCATTGGATGCACATCACTTCTTTCTTTCATGATAACCGAAATTGAGAAAGAGAGAAGACGGGTTCTTGCAATTTTGACTCTCTCTCTCCTCTCTTGCATAACCTAGCCAAAAATTGAATGAGAAGGGTATCATTTTTGGCTTCTTTAAACTAAGGAAAATCTCTTCAAGGTTTCTTCTCCTTTCCCACCAAAGAATCTTGGTCATTAAGTTTTCCAAGGAGAAACAGTGATAGATCGAATTGGTCGAGGATATAATATTATGGAGAGGACACATTGACAAGGAGAGGATACAAAAGGAAGGAGTTAAAGCTATAGTAAGGAGTCAGTACATTTCTACTTTCTTGTTCTTATGTTAATTATTTTCTTTATACCATATCATTTATGGCTGAAACATGTTGATTTGGTTATGTTGTTTCCGCTGCGTTTTGAAATCTGTTGTTTTAGCTAAATTTTGCGTGCTTTTGTTTTCGATCCAACAATTGGTATCAGAGCCAAGTTATTATGCATGATTTTGGCTCCTATATGTGATGCATGGGTTGGCAATTTAATTTTGTATGCTTCATAATTTTATGTGATAGAAATATATATGGTGTATGTGTTGCTCTTTCAGTTGTCCATAATATATAGTTTTACTTTATAAGTTTTCTTTATTTGGTTTGTAACAAGGAGGGTAGCCTATCATCCTCATATTTCCTCCTTGGTTTTATTTTTCTATTTTCTTTGATTTTGTAATGTACAAATTTCTGTAACATTGAAGGTGGAGCAACCCTGGATCGAAGAAAAGACTAGGTAATGGTTTCGGTGTATCCTTTGGTGTATTGTCAAGGTTTTGGTTTTATGAAAACCAAAATACTGGAATTTTTATTGAAACAAAATTTCGGTTTTTATGAAACTGAAAATACCGGATTTTTTGGTGTATTGGAAAAGGTTCGATTTTATGGAAACATATAAAGACCTTTGGAAAGGCTCTTGACTGTGTTTTGGCAAGCTCGAGACTTTGCCGCGGTGAAGCCAAAGTTCACCGCGACAAACTTGTCTCGAAGGATCATTGGAAATTATTTCTGTATTTTTGCTGCAGCTAAGTAATTTCTCCCAATGGTTTGCCGCAGTGAAGTCTGCCACTATAGACACTGTGATTTTCATTGGAGTAACCCTACAGGGGAACTAAGCTTGCGTTTTTATGACCTCAGAGTTGGACTTCGAAAATGGGGTCTAACAATCTATTCCTAGGAAATATGAAAAATGAGTAAGTTTTTGGTTTGTGACTTTGATTTTGATGATTTTCCTAAGGATGGTCAAAATCTAAGTGTGGGGGGAACTTGATATGTGCCTAATTAATTGTACATTTATTATATAACACTTAGTGATTAATGTTATGAAATGCTTCAGACATTCACTTTAGTTTATATTTAGTTTTAGGTCCAATTCATAAGTGAAAGAGTAAAAATGATTTGAAAGCATATTTTTGAGTCATCTTCTTAAAATTCACGTGGAATTGTCTCCATAGAATAAGAAAGAGAAGGATTAGAGAAAAGAGGAGATAAGAAAATGCATGAAAGGAAGAGTATAAGTCACTACCATTTTCATGGGCATGACAACCACTCACGGTCATCATAAATAAATTATGGTTGTGACCAACATAATCACACCCATAACTTTCATTGCATGGTTGTGACTATTATGTCACGCCTATACAACGGGCCGTGAGCCTCAATGAGGCCATTCACGACTATAAGCCATCAAGTCACGCTTGTTACTTTTATGACCTGGCACGTCGAAGACCTAGTCTTTTAGTATGAATACAATGTTATAACGGTAGAAATAAGAGACCTCATTTTTGGTTTTTAAGAGACGACAAAGAGCATATCATTTTGGAGACACATGGAGGCTATGGAGGGCTAAGCTTCTCAATACCAGTTCGAAGGTGATATCGATGCCTAGAGTCACAATTAAACATATCTTTTCATTGTTTAATGTTAAATCTCTCTCTATGGATTGTTTAGGTTATCCATTGCTTAATTGATTTAGGTTTTCATGTATGGATGATCGTTATCATTAGATTGTTTATGTATGAAACCATTGTTAGAATCTTGAATACAATTTGTAATTGTTGCATTTGGATTCGTTTGTGGCAACTCATGACGTTGAATCATTAAGGATAACGTCATATAGGTTAAATGACCCAAGTTTGTATGTTTGTAGCTTAGATTGCTATTTTTCATTTCAAAATGGGACTATCTAATTAAATTTGGAGAGCTGATTCTAGGTTATTCGGTAGCTAGGTTTAATTAAAGAGCTTGCTTCAATTAAACACGACCTAAGGGAAAACTGGGGTTAACAGAGCTTATTATTAACTTAAGATCAATAGTTTTAGGAGAGATGTGAAACATTATAATAATTAAATATGGTTAATCATGTGTAGGTCGAGATTGATCCAAGAACCAAAATTTACACATATTCATCACTTTTTACTATTTTCTATAATTTGCTTGTGATAGTTTAAAAATGGGGTTAACAGAGCTTATTGTTAACCTAGGATTAATAGTTTTTGGAGAGATGTGAAACATTATAACAATGAAATATGTTTAATTATATGTAGGACGAGATTGATCCAAGAACCAGATTTTTCACATATTTATTTCTTTTATCACTTTTAACTGTTTTCTATAATTTTCTTATGTTAGTTTAAGTTTACTTTGTTTTCTAAATTGCATCAACCCAAAACCCCTATTTATTTCCTTAACATCGATTATTTTTGTTGGACCACAAAATTTTTTTCACTTAGTGTTGATTTATTTGTTTCATTATTATTTGAGGGGTCTTATTTAAGGAAAAGAAGAGAAGCATCATGAGAGGAAGAGAAGGAGAGAAAAAAAGAAGAAGAAGATCAAGCTAGGGTTTTGGAGATCTTAGATATTTTGAAGACAATGAAGCTAAACAAGGAAGTATAAACATTAACACTTCTTGATTTGTTGCATGAAGCATATTTAGTGATAATTAGAGGTGAAAATTAAGTTGAATATGTGAGGAAGTTATTGATGATTGTATATGCAAATGTTCTCTTTTTTGAGTTAATAATCAAAGATAGATCATGAATTGAGTTGAAAATGACATAGAAAGGATGATTTTTATATAACATGTGTTAGGTGTAAGATGTTGGAGGTAAGAAATCTAGAAAAATTTCGGAAGACGAGTCAACTTTCTGTCAAAGTTCGTCGCAGCAAAGTCCTTATGGTTCACCGCGGCCAACCTGTAGGAAATTAAAGTTCGCCGGCCCGAAGTTTTCTTTACACAACTTAAACACGCTTCAATATTTTAGGTATAACGTTTTTTGTAGTTATCCAAATTGAGTGATTTTTTATTTTAAGTAAACTAAATACATAGGGATACAATTTATCTTAAGGAATCGAGTTCTAATTCACTATCTAAGAATCTCAATGTTTGGATGGAAGTTGAGTACAGAAAACTATTTCATCATAAGAATAGTCCAAAAATAATTTGGTTATAACTTTCAGATTTCTGAGCCAAATTGAATGATTTTGGTGTCATTAGAAACTTAAGACAATGGGGAACATTTTTCTAGAAGGAAGTCTTATCAAATTTCTTCTTTAACTGATCAGAATGATCATGGAAAATTGACCCGAAGGTTGAAACTTTTGCAAGAGTTTAAGTATTTAGGATTCATCTTAGTAATCATGTTATATATGGGTCCTCAAATTGTATTCCTATTGAATGGGAACTTTTTTCATTGATAAAGAGAATCAAGGAAGGCAAGAGGGTCAAGAGGAGAGGCACCTTTGAGCAAGTCTTTAAGTAAGGAATTCAAGGTGGGTAATATATTTATGGTTATTGTGTAATATGAGCAAGTTTGTCTTATTAGTGAATATATGCTAAATTGCTTGAATGGAATTCATGTGTATTGTATGTTAGCTTTTTTTATAATGAATTATTTTGATTGTTGAAAATGCATTGTGATTTGTGAATTATGATCAAGTTATACCATTGAAACATGTCATGGCATCTTGTAGGAATGAAAAAATGAGAAAAAGTATAAAAGTATGAGCATATGATAAAATTATTTGAGCATGATTATATGCTTTTGTTTGGGCGAGAGTGGAACCATTTCATTCATCACGTGCATGTTGACAAGAGCCTTCTCCCAGTTGCCTGCTTATGGCATATGAGATCTGAAAAGTGGACTCATTTCATTCATGGTGTAAACTTCAGTTTCTCCATTTCGTTTCCATGGAACCCTCGAGCCAATAATTTATGCATTGCATATTTGATTTGTTATGGATGATGCATAATTGAGTGTTTTGTTTTGAAGGATAACTTACATAATGTGTTTTATATGATGACATTTTGTTAATTATGAGTTGTGAGTTGAATTGTGAATGATTGACTTGCTAACTAAAATAAATGATAGATGTGTACGAATGAATATAAGTATATGTTTGAATTGTATGGCTCATTGCTAATGGCTATAAATGTATAAGCCACTAAGCTTCACAACTCACCCCATTACCTTCCACTCCGCAGGTGAAGAAAAAGCAAAACAAGAGAATTTTAAACCTTGCAAAGCATTTGGCAACTCCAAGATAGCTATATTTAGTAAATGAGTTAGTCAGAAACTTTTGGTATTTATAATCATATTAAGCATAAGCATTCAATTGTATCATGTGCATTTTGAATTCTGTAATAAGTCAATGGTGTGGCTTTTGAAATAAAGTTTTTCAAACTCTTTGCTTTAGTAATGAAATTATAAATTGAAGAAGTTTTTTTTTTTGTATATGTTCATAGTTGATTTTTTTTGTTAAAATGGTTGTGTTGAAAGAGTTGTATGAATGTATGTATGTTTTGTGTTGAATGTTTGTGGTCTAGGTTTTGTCTGAAGGTTTCGTCGCGGCAAGGCCTAGAGTATGTGTTAAGTTATCAATTTGCCCTTATTTTGTACTTAATTGTCTTTAATGTGTTGAAATTATTATTTAAAATTAATGGAATTGTCTTATACTTGTTTGCAGACGATTTTTAACACCTTAGAGACGAAATTGAATTAAAAAGTCGAAAAAGAAATGAAGAAAATTCGAAATTCCAAGTTTGGAAGCAGTTCAGTCACTAAGCGTGGGCACATGCAAGGATGAAATTAATTTCCAGATTTGCTTTCAAAATCTGAATTTGATTTTTTTGAGATTCTTGTAATCTTTGAAAATTAGATTGATGGAGATTCATAATCTGAACATGTGAAAAATATGATCTGCAAGAGATGATGAAAAAGGAAGGGATCGGGAGGCATTAAAAGCAAAAAAAAGTGATTGTTCACTTTAGCTTTTGTTTTAGAATAGAATTTCAATTTCTGCAGTTTTGCTCTTTCTTTGTTGTTGCATTTTTTGCACTTTTTCTTCTATAATTTCGTATTCTTCAAGAAAGACTAGGGATGGAGACTCGTTATGTTATTATTATTTTTATTTCTACTTTCATTATGAATAGCTAAACTTCTTTTCTTGGTTGAGAGAAGCCATGTTATTCGCTATTATGTGTGAGGTGCTCAATAAAGTTTATATTGTTGATGAATAATGAATATCTTCTTAATTACTTTTTCTAATTGAATTGATTGATTTCTAGGTGCGCAACTAGGAATTAATTCATTCAATAGTTAGATTAATGAAATTTGACGTTCTGTTTCGTTAATCACAAGTAGTAATTAGGATTACCTTCTTTACGTTAGAGTCAGAAATTCTAAGAAGATATTCACTTGATTAATTGCATTTCGTACATGTATTATCTTGCTCATTGGTTTCTTGATTCTTAAAGCTATTATTCAGTTGGACCTATGATTGTATCTAGGTTGTTGTTTAATAAGAATGCTAGGATACATGTTTCTAGTCATTTACACTTAAGAGAAAATATTTCCTAATGAATGTTTATTAATGATTGAAATTTTATATTAATGATCCATTTTAGTGGGATAACATCGGTAACCCGAAAACCAAGGTCTTCCCATTAAATTTTCAAATCCAACTATTTTTTTAATTTGTGATTTTCTTATACTTTTCCTTACTTTTTGTGAATTAAACCCCCTCCCCTTTTTGTTACTTTATTTTCGTTTTGAATTTGTAACTCCTTTTCCATTAAGATTCCTCATGGAAACGATATCCACTTGCTAGTACTACATTAATTTGTATTAACGGAACTGATTTCTTTTTTAATTTGGTTGCAGGCGACAGCAGCACCAAATTTTGATGTCATTGTCGGGAAATTTTTGACGGTTTATGTACGTTATGTGTTCAAACGAATAAAAGAATTTGTAGTATAATCCTGAGAAAGAGAAGACAGCCAAAAGATTGCGAAAACAGATTAAATATCATAAAGAGACGCAGAAAATGGAAAGAATGGCAGCAAACCACAGTCTTCGTGAACTAGTCGCACCCACGGATACACAGCAGCCCCACTGCATCAACTTTCCAAATTTAGGTGATAATAATACTTTTGAATTAAAATCTGGGTTGATTCATTTATTACCTATTTTTAGGGGTTTACTGGGAGAAGATCCGTACAAGCACTTAAAGGAATTTGACTAGTTTGCATGGGAAAAAAGCTGATGAATGTGACAGAAGAGCATATTAAGCTGAGAGCCTTTCCATTCTCCTTTAAAGACGATGCTTAAGAATGGATGTACTATTCAGTCAAAGAAAACGTGCAAACGTGAGCTAAAATGATGAGGCTTTTCTTCAAAAAATATTTTCCAGCATCGAGAGCAGCTAATATTTGAAAAGAAATTTGCAAAATTTGGCAACATATAGGAGAAACACTCTACAAGTATTGGGAAAGATTCAAGAAACTCTACGCTAGCTATCCACACCACTAGATAACCGACTAGCTATTGATTCAATTTTTCTACGAAGGACTTTTACTTTTAGATAGGAGTATGATCAATGCTGCAAGCGGTGGTGCTTTAGTTGATAAAACATCAGCGGCTGTAAAGGAATTGATTGCGAACATAGCCTCCAACACTCAACAATTCGGAATACGTACTCGGTATGGATCAAAAGGCATGAATGAAGTGAATGTGACCACATTGGAGAAGAGATTAAATGACCTTACTTCTTTGGTGCAACAATTGGCAATCACGAAGAAAGAAGAAATAAAGGTATATGGCATATGTTCAATGTTAGGACCTTCCTCCCATCTTCCGCTACCATTACGACCAACTCATCCACCATTATCCCTAGGATGATGTTATTCGTACCCTCTGTCCCAAGGGTACCGAATGGCGTCAACCCCACATTTATCAACGCTACCTCAAGCATTCCAATCTCCTCCCTGAACCTCGTCCTAGGCTTCATCTTGTTAGCAACAATATCATTCCCACCCACCTCGCTTACGTCACCAAACAGCAAGCTTTATACTTATACCTTCTTATAGTTCGCTGCCCGGTCGACATAGCCCACACCATTGTTTCTGCCCTCCACGATTCCATCACGACAACCAAGTTTTCCAACTCCATCATCTTCCCACACCTCATCACTGACATATTCCGAGCTCATAACATCTCGAAATACCCAAATGATAGCTATTTTGACCCGGCCTTGCTGTTTCGATACGTCCGGCTCAAATAGCCTCACCTCCCACCTCCACCACCACCCACCCCACTCCCTACCCCTTCTACCTCCTTTCCCAATATTGCTGCCACCGATACTGAGGCCTTTCCTCACGAGGACGATCATCCCGCTTTGGTTTCGCCTGTGCCTATCACTCTGCAGTCCCTCGCTCGCCTGGTAGATAGTTTATCTACTGACCTGGCTACCCTCCAGGACACTCTTCATCAAGCCATAGCCCAGCAGGAGCGAGATCAGAGATATCGACGGTGGATGGATGTGTTTCTTATCGAACAACTACATTTTCAGCTTCCTTTCGATGAAGATGACCCACTTCTTGGTGCTGGACCGTCGGGAGTAGCTCCTACCGATACTGGGGATGATCACCCGGTGGACTAGTTCGAGTGTTTTTCTTACTTTTTTAATGTATTTTTCTAACTCCTTTGTCGGATGCTCAGTTCTTTTTTTTTTAAATGACCAACTTTTTGCACACCATTTGTATCTACATCGATTTGTTCTTTCCATTTGTTGTTCCTGCGCCTTTCCCTTTCACTTCATTTACTTGTGTCCATTGTTCTTATGTTTTGACTACTTCACATTGAGGACAATATGATGTTTAAGTGTGGCGGAGGTTTTTCCATCTTACAACTCTTGTTTGTGCTTCATTTTGTCCATTTAAAT
>JANSVA010423728.1:0-20297 GCA_025504915.1 Erythroxylum reticulatum | reverse complement strand
ATGTTCTTTATCCTTAAGTGTCTTGCCAAAAACACCCTTGAACATTCTTATAACCTTAACACTTTAATTCAATCAACTTATATCATATAATCTTTCTAACATCAACATAAACTTTCATAAAGACCTCATAATTGATGTAAATCATACTTATTCATTAAGAAAAAAATTTAGGGGCCAACATTTGATCTGAAGGAATAGAATTTTAACCCAGTCCCTAAGACTTATAATTTTTGGATGGAAATTGTTATCCGACCTCTAAACAAAGTGACCCTTGAGATAATAGATTCCTCACACAGTTGTGGTATCAGAGCAAGAGTTCGGTTTTGGAATCAGTGCCCAACAGTTATAGTATCAGAATCTGTTGGAATAGTATGAACTAGTGTTATTGTACTAAACATGCTTTGGCATTTTGAATATATTTCGATCTGTAGGGTTCCAACTGAGATGATTTCCAATGTGGAGTAAACTAGAGGCATAGGTTTACAAACTATATAAAGAGGTCAAATTCTGATTCTGCCTCTAAGATGTTCATCTAGATGGAAGTTAAGTATAGAATATTTGCTTCAGTACAAGAATGATTTAGAAAATATGGCTTGACACTTCCGGCATCAGAGAATGAAGATGAACCGAGGATGACTAATGAGGGTTCATTGGAATAACCATACATGGTAACAAGGACAAGCACACGTCTCACGACTTCAATGTTGGGCTCCGGAAGTGGGGACAACATCTAGCACATTTTAACAACTTTACATTTACACAGAAACTATTCAACTTTCTTAATTCATGCATAAACTCTTTTTCAACCATTAAAACATCATTTACACAACACCCAAAAACAAACTTAAACACAACTTACTTGATGTTTCAGCAAAATTTCCAACAGTGATATTGAAGAACAAGTTTCGGTAGATGAGCAAAGAAAACAGTTTGGAAACACTGTGTTCTTTCGATGAAGAAAACAACAAAAGAAGGAAAGAAGGCTACAGACACTTTCCTTCCTAAAAACACTTGCTACGTGTACATTTTACATGTATTACATTTTTCATCCTAATAAACCTGCCCATGTCACCACACATACAAGCCATTTGTCATATATATATATTGCCACGTGTCACACCATAATTAGCCCAAAAATTAATATTTTTCTAAAATTCTTCAAAAATTCCAAAATACCAAAATAAACCCAAATTGCCAAATCACATTTGATAACTCAATTATACCCAGAAAATGTCAATGAATGCATGTACAATCATACGAATGTGT
Organism: Erythroxylum reticulatum; assembly: GCA_025504915.1. NCBI lineage: Eukaryota > Viridiplantae > Streptophyta > Magnoliopsida > Malpighiales > Erythroxylaceae > Erythroxylum > Erythroxylum reticulatum. The sequence goes on along the minus strand of JANSVA010423728.1, from coordinate 19,031 downwards.
AAAAATGTGCATGACATATTTAACTTACGCATGGCGTGTATTTTCCTAATTTCTCAATACTTTCTCATAAATTACTAGTCTAGCCTTAACATAGGTAACAGGATGTTACAATTCTCCCCTCCTAACAAAAATTTCTTCCTCAAAATTCTTACCTAAATGGTCAAATAGGTAGGGGTACTGATTTCTCATATGCTCCTCTGTCTCCTATGTAGGTTCCTCACTCGAATGATTCTTCCAAAACACTTTCACCATTAGGATCACTCGGTTCCGCAATTGTTTACTCTGATAGCCAATTATCTTAATTGGTTCTTTAACATAGCTCAGATTACTAGAGACTTCAATCTCCTGAGTTGGTATTACATGAGTTGCATCCAATCGATATCGCCTAAGCATACTCAAATGAAACACATATGTATCTGAGCCATTTTTGAAGGTAAGGCTAACTTATAAGCCAACAGTCCAATTCTTTCAATTATCTCATATGGACCAATATACCTCGAACTTAACTTACCCTTCTTGCCAAATTTCAGTACACCTCGCCAAGGTGACACTCTCAAAAATACCTTACCTCCCACCTGATACTCTATATCTCGTCTGTGCTGATCTATATAGCTCTTCTATCTGTCTTATGTTATTTTAATTCTGTTACGGATCAATTTCACCTTGTCAACAGTATCCTGAATAAACTCTGGGCCTTCGTCAATTTTTAGACCCTATTTATCCCAATATAAAGGTGAACGACACTTCCTGCCGTACAATACCACGTAAGGAGCCATATCGATACTACTGTGATATTGATTATTATAAGTAAATTCAATCAAATCTATATATTGATCCCAGGCTCCTTGAAACTCTAGAACACAAGCTCTAAGCATATCCTCAACAATCTTAATCGTTCTCTCACTCTGACCATCTGTTTAATGATGAAATGACGTACTGAAATTTAGCTTTATACCTAAAGTTGCCTGTAAACTACCTCAAAATCTCGAGTTAAATCTAGGATACTTGTCCGATACAATGGACACTTGAACCCCATGTAATCTCACAACTTCATTTACATATCACCGAGCTAACTAATCTAGTGAATAGTTTTCTCTCACTGGCAAGAAATGAGCCGACTTAGTCAGTCTATCAATAATGACCCAAATGGAATCATGTTGCCTCGGAGTCTTTGATAATCCCATAATGAAATCCATAGTGATTCGTTCTCATTTCCACTCTGGAATAATTAATGAATATAATTTTCCAACTAGAGCCTGCTGCTCAACCTTAACCTGCTAGCAAGTTATACAGTTAGAAATGAACTCAACTACTTACTTTTTCATACCAGGTCATTAGTAAAGTTGTTTCAGTATGTTATACATCTTGGTAATACTAGGATGCATAACATAAGCTGCTACATGTGCTTCCTCTAATATTTCTTTCCTCAAATTATCAACATTAGGCACACATATTTTTTACTTTAATCTCAAAGTATCATCTCTCACTTCAAATTCAGAATCTAAATTCACTTTCAACTTCTTAAATAACTTTACTAATTCTGAATCTTTGCTCTGAGCCTCTTTTATTCTTTTAAGTAATACCAATCTCAACTTCAAAATAGCTATCAGTGTATCATTATGGTCCACATTCAAATTAACATTTAGTGCTCTCAACTGAACTAGGCTAGGTAACCTCGATAACTGTACTTGAGCCACACTGCTATTAGACTTCTGACTTAATGCATCAGCCACCACATTAGCTTTGTCGGGATGATACTCAATTGTACAATCATAATATTTCAACAATTCTATCCATCTCCTCTATCTCATATTCAACTCCTTCTAACTCAATAGATACTTCAAACTCTTATGATCAGTGAACACCTGAAAAGTTTCTCCATATAGATAATGTCTCCAAATTTTTTAGGAAAACATTACTGCAACAAGTTCCAAATCATGGACTAAATAATTGAATTCATATGACCTCAATTGTCTCGAAGCATAAGTTATTACTTTGCCATACTGCATCAGTACACATCCTAAACCCTGGTGTGAATCATCATTGTACACAACACAACCTCCAGAGCCAAATGGAATAGTTAAAACTGGTGCTATAGTTAACCGATGCTTAAACTCCTCAAAAATCCTCTGACAACCATCATTCCATCTAAAAGGCACATTCTTTCTCAGAAGTTTTGTCAAATGGGCTAAGATCAGTGAAAACCCCTCAACAAACCTCCTATAATAACCAGCTAATCCAAGGAAACTCTAGATCTCAGACACATTCCTTGGAGCCTCCCACTTTATCACTGCTTTCACTTTCTTTGGTTCAACCTGAATGCCCTATCCAGACACGTTGTGATGCAAAAATACCACTTGATCAAGCCAAAATTTGCACTTATTGAACTTGGCATATAATTATTTCTCCCTCATTATTTGGAGAATCAATCTTAGATGTGCAGTATGATCTTCTCTATACTTCGATTACACCAAAATGTCTTCAATAAAGACAATTACAAAGTGATCTAAATAAGGTTGAAATACCTTATTCATCAAAGCCATCAAAGCTGCCGGGGCATTAGTCAATCCAAATGGCATTACCAAAAACTCAAAGTGCCTATATCTTATTCTAAATGCACTCTTGGGAACATCAGCCTTAGTTATTTTCAACTGATAATATCCCAATCTCAAGTCTAACTTTGTGAACACTTGAGCTCCCTGTAACCAATCTAATAAATCATCAATCCTCGGCAATGTGTATTTATTCTTCATTATGATCTGATTCAACTGTAGGTAATCAATACATAATCTTAGAGTTCCATCCTTCTTCTTTACAAACAATACTGGAGCTCCCCAAGGTGACACACTAGACTTGATGAAACCCTTATCTAATAACTCTTGTTACTAGGGTTTCAATTCCTTCAGTTTTATATGTGCCATCCTATATTAAGGTATTGATATAGAAACGGTACCTAGAACAAGGTCTATACTGAACTCAATCTCCCTTTTTAAGGGTAAACTTGGTAGTTCTGCAGGAAACACATCTAGGAAATCCCTAACAACTGGAATATCCTAAATGGTTTGGTCATTCCGAATGTCAACTATATGGACCAGATAAGCCTCACATCCACCTCGGATCAGTTTCAGCACACTCATAAATGAAATTAGTCGAGTTAGGACAGCCTGACTAACTCCTCGAAAAACCGTCCTCAGCTGATTGGGAGATTCAAGAACCACTTCCTTAATGTAGCAATTCATCACAGTCCAATAAGCTATAAGCCAATCCATACCAAAAATTACATCTATTTCCTTTAACTGCAATATAATTAAATCAGCTTCTAACTATGCCTAATCAATCCGAACTATACACCTTTTACAAACCTTACTAACAACTATTGTACTAGCCACTAGAGTACTCACCTCTAACCTACATTTTAGTATCTCTCTCTCACAATACAATATAGATGCCAGATGCGGTATGATGAATGAGTGTGTAGATCCTGGATCTATCAATGCATATGCTTCAAATTGAAAAACATTCATCACACTTGCTACCACATCTAGAGAGTTATGTGTTTCCTGTCTAGTGATGACATAGACCCTGACCTGAGATTGCGGCTGGTTACTCCGTACCTCAGTCCTGACACTGGGCCCTACTGACTGAGTTCTACCTCTTCCTTAGCCTCTCTGTGTAGACCTGCTAACTCTACTTTGCTAAACCGTTGTCTCAATCATTTTTCCTCCCCTAGCTCTAGATTGTGATCCTAACATCTCAGGACAATCTCTGATCAGATGTTCTAACGAGCCACAACGGAAACAAGCTCCAGTTTCCCACCAACATTCACCATCATGCTTTTTACCACAGTGCTCACACTCGGGCAGCTGTTAAGACTAGTTGGAGGATATTTATCCTCTATCTCTCCTAGACCGAACAAATCCACCTCTTGATCGAGATCCAGATTGTCTTGATCTAAACTAGAATCGAGATGGTATGTTCTGGCGCTTTTTGAAGCTTCTGTTAGAATCAGCCTAAGATTCATCCTGCCTCTTACCTTTAACCTCCTGTCTGTTTTCTCCCTGACCATCCTTCAACAACTTTTCAATTCTAATTGAGGTGGCTCGGAGTTATGTGAAACTGCCCAAATTAGAAATGTTTAATCTCGTTCTAATCTCCATGTTCAAACCTTCCTCAAATAGTCTACATTTATCTTCCTCTGTTGGGATCAATACAGTTGCATACCCTATTAGCTCATTGAATTTTATCTCATATTCTGCCACTATGAGCCTGCCTTGCTTCAAGTCTAAAATTTCTTTCATCTTACGATCCATATAAATCTTCGACATATAGTTCTCTCGAAACACTTTTAGAAAATCTTCCCAAGTCAAATTACGACGTATGGCAGAACTGCCTGGAACAGTCCTCCACCACTGGTATGCTCCATGTAGTAGTGAGACTGCATAATCAAATCTTTCATCTACCTCACAGTCCATCTGGTCGAACACTCTTCCAGTTCTCTCTAACCAACCTTTTTCCTCAGCTGGGTTCGTACTTTCGTAGAAGTCTACAGCCCCCTACTTTCTCAGCTTATCATATCTTCTTTCTCGCCTTTCCGAAATTCTCGAAGGCATTTAAGCAAACTCAGGTACAGGAGACTCTAAATTGGCTCCTATAGACTCTATATCAACTGACTCTCTAATATGATCTCCTATGAAAGGTGACCTATAACAAACAGAAGTGTGATTACTTTCTGGATTTCTCACTATTTATCATATCTTAACTCATATTTTACCCTAAAGATGCCAAACCATGATTTGATACCAAAAATGCAGCATTCCACTACTATAAGGTATATACCCTAACATCTATGGCCATTCAAGTACATATCCTATGATAATGGTATGTTGGAGCAAAACAAATCCAACATGGCATCAACTAACTTAATTAAAACTTATCAAATTTTAAAAATCATTCATTGCATTCATTCACAAAAGCTTACATTATTTTCCATTAAACAAATATTTACAAAACCTTATACAAATTCTAGCAAAAACTACAAAAATAAAAACTACAACATTTCTAGTGTCAGCTGACAGACCTCTGAGTCATAACTTAATCCAAAAGGGTCCTTTAGTCCTATCTAAAGAACTAGATCTCCTGTCTCATACCTAAAAAGCCACGTTGCAATTTTTATGAGTTTTGCAAACTCAATGAGTTAACCATCATTGATGATTTCACGCAGGTCATATACACAAATCAAATAATTCGCAAATATTTATTCAGAACATGTATTTTTTTCTACGTACTCACATTAACATGGCATTTCATGTACTCATTACGAATCAAAACATATTTATATCAATACATGTGCATATGAGACTCCACATTTGATATTATTATTATGACCGAGTGCCTTTCACAAATAGAAATAAATACTGGCCCATTGGGCTCGGTCAGAAACATATATCACGGAGCATAGCTCTACGTGCAAAAAAGAAATCACAAAGTAAAGTTCTACATGTAAGCGCTTTCATTACTGACAATTCCAATCACAATGCCTTTATCTGAGCATGCATTTTATGAAATGCATCAAATACTGAATATGTCATATAAGACGTACAATCAAAAATTCATAATCATCAAACCTAATTCCGACTTTCAACTTTCGTTGAGAAGTCATATGTCATACAAAATTACACATCAAATCAGAGCACTTCCAATACATACCCAAATATTAAACTCCTCATACTTTGAGTCCAGAACTTATAAACAAATCACAACAAGTCAATACTATTGAAAGTTTAAACAAATCAAATCAAATCAATCCTAGGAAAATCATCTAGGTTGACTCACAGTACGCTCCACTATGCTATTACCTGGAAGGTCCAGCAATGTCTGACTAGCATCCAATGAGCTCCTCTATATCATACAAAACATATTTACAAATATCACACTTTTGGACAAATGTATAAGTATTATTTATGCACATCTACTTATATAAAATATGCACAATGCATGTTTAATGACAATTCCTGGATATCTTATTGTGATTCTTATCATCAAATCATTCAGATATCAAAATTTTCATTAATACCATTTGTACTTATAATTTAGACCATAATAAAAAAAACAATGTGAAATCAATTACATAACTTAATTGACCACTTCAGATTTTTCTAACATACATACGAGTCAACTTTACATAATTAATCTAATAAGGTAAATTACAAAATTAGGCAATACTTACTTCTCAAAAGTTGTTCTCCCAAGTCTTAAGTTTTCGATGATAATTTGGTTTAGTAACCTAAAAGTTATACTCCAAATATTCTCATACTATTCTCATTCTGAAACAACATACTATACTCAATTTCCATCTAGAGATTGAACATCTTAGATACTGAATTACAATTCGACTTTTTCAGATGATTTTCATCCCTATTAAAGCTCATCCCATTCATAGCTCTACATGACAAGATATAAGCAAACTACCGAAGTCTGTTCAGTAAAATATTTCAGTTCATACTGTTCCAACAAATTCCCTCACTTTGATTCAATCAATCTTTTCTAATTCAATTTAGAAGGCTACCAAGTTTTATAGGTAGTTAGAAAAATGTGTTAGAAATCTATTGGTTCAAATCTCATGTCATTTGGAGGTCGGATGACAAAGTTATGAACAAAAGAAGCAAAGGTGTTCAGGGTGAGTCACTTTGGCCAAAGTCACCGTCATACTCAAGCATGAGGGTGACTTTAACTCACCCATGCAATGTCACCATCGTGCTTATGCATAAGGGTGACTTCCCTCTTACTACAGGACACCATTTTGTGCATGTTTTTGCAGAATGTTTCTCCCTCTCTTCTTCATCTACACCGAATTTCTATAGACTAAACACAACCCTTTTTCCAACTTAAATCCTTCTAACTTATAAATCACGCAATTCTATACCCAAAACAATCTCTAAACAAATTAGATTCAAGTTTACACTTCCAAAGTCAAAAATCCGAAACTCCAACTATTCTTCCTTTCTCTCTACTGTAAATTTTTCAAAAACTCAATCTCACATCAATTAACTTAAATAACTTTCAAACAATTCTTCAAACTCAGTTTTAGCTCGTCAGTACACACAAAATTCCAAAAATCCAAGATTCACACTTAAACATCAAAATTTGACTCTCATACATGCAACTTTCAATTTTCTTCATTTTTCCCACATTCATAAATCCAATTCCTCATTTAAGTCATTTAGCACATGTTTTCAATAAAACTCTACTGCTTTACCTTCTCATGAATGTATTCATCTCTAGCACTAGTCATCATCAAAATCATGGTTCAACAAGGTTTCCAGCACATTTTTAAGAACTTTGCATTTACACTGAAACTACTTAACTTTCTCAATTCATGTATGAACTCATATTCAACCATCAAAACATCATTTACACAACACCCAAAAACAAACTTAAACACAAGTTACTTGATGTTTCAATCAAATTTCTAGCAATGATATTGAAGAACAAGTTTCGGTGGATGAGCAAGGAAAACAGTTTAGAAACATAGTGTTCTTTCGGTAAAGAAAACAGTAAAATAAGGAAATAAGGCTACAGACACTTTCCTTCCCAAAAACACTTATGCTACGTGTACACTTTGCATGTATTACATTTTTAATCCTAATAAATCTACCACATGTTGCCACATATACAAGCCATTTGTCACATATATATATTGCCACATGTCACACCATAATTGGCTCATAAATCAATATTTTTCTAAAATTCACCAAAAATTCCAAAATATCCAAAAGAGACCAAAATTGTCAAATCACATTTTAATCATATTTAATAACTCAATTATACCCAAAAATTGTCAATGAATGCACGTATAATCATATGAATGTGCAAAAATGTGTGTGACACATTTAACTTATGCATGACGTGTATTGTCCTAATTTCTCAAGACTTTCTCATAAATTACTATTTTAGCCTTAACATGGGTAATGGGATGTTCCATCTTGCATGCAAGTAAGGTTAAGAAAGCTGATCTTGAGGTGGAATTAGAGCTAAGTAAGGAAGTAAAATACTAATCTATTGTGGAATGTTTTAACAGAACCTTTATTATGAATGATTAGGGAGGATTGAATATAGTATTGATATTGAAGTAGTGCTAGAAAAATGATGCATCAATTGGATACTTTCATGCTTTGTTCTAGATGTATGAAAACTGTAGGCTATAAGTTGTTTTATGGATGAATTTAGTTGAGATTTGAAGTGTAATAATGGTGAATTTATGCTAAAGAAAGATGCTAGAGTAGTGTTCTTGAGAGGGAAAAGAACTAGGACTATATGTATGATTAATGAATAATAGTTTCTGTTCTGATTTTGATGTATAAAAGACCATAATTTGTGAGCTACCAAATGAATCATTTCAATTAGAATTGGATATGGAATTAATGAGGATTTGAAGTACAATAAACGTGTAATTGAGGTATAAGTAATGGACTATAATGAAGACGTGTCGAATTTGATATGAAGATGTTGAAAGCTATAAATTTTTGTAAGGAAAATGGAGTACCTTTGGATTACCTATCCCACGATCATGGGCAATGCATTGAAGTGAAAAAAAAATGTGTTTTGTGTGATGGTTAACCCATATAAGGGTACGTTGCTTTACTTTAGTGCATTAGGACATGATTGGGGCTTGAGATGAACCTATAAAGTTGCTTGATTAAGTGTTCAATAAGTTTAAGTTGTTAATTGACGTTATAAATTAAGGAATGGACTGTTTGATATCAATGTATATGAAATTGGGAAGTATGAGTTGTTAATAGTATAAAGATGTTCTTATGAATGTAAATGTAATCCAAAGGATATAAGTAATGAAATAAATATGATTGAATGAGAATTGGGAAATTGTGTGAATATATAATGCTAGGAAAGGATTGATGAATGTATGATTGATGAATTAAGGGAAACAAAACTTACTTAAGGCATAAACCTAATTGTAAACTAGATATATATAAGCTATGATGAATGAATGATCAAGACTTGTGAACAAGGATATATACCCAGGATAGTCAATTAAGCATGCATAAACATAACAAATATATATATGTATAATTGAGTACTCATTTGATTAAACAAGTTAGTAATGTGTAATAATGTGTGCGCTGTATGATATAGAAGCACAAATAGAACGACAACATCCAGACATTACCGAATCGTCAAGGCAATAGCTATCTGAAGCATACTATGAGTTAACCTAGATGTTTTCTCACTATGTTTGAATTGTTTTTGTTTAACTTTCAAATATTGAACTGTTACTGATATGATTTTGATATTTTGGACATCATTGATTCGAGGAGTTTGATATTCGGGATTGTATTATAAGTGTTTCCAAATTTAATATACAATATGAAATGTGTTCTCAACTGTATGTCGAATGCCAAAGTCAGATCCGACGAAGATGCTAAATGACTATACATATTGAATGAAAGTTACTAATAGCATAATATGTGAAATGATGCATTCCATGGCATTGATATGCATGATCAGATAAAGTAGTTGTGACTAGAGTGACCAACGTGAAAAAGAGCTTAAAGCTCAGGAAATGTGCACAAAGAGCCACAGGCTCAACGATTAATGAGCCCGATATCCATAATAGGTACGAAATAGTAAATGAAATGAGCCCTGTATTCATAAGGGATACAGGATAGTAAGTAGGTGCTCGGTCACAACAAAGTAAAAATGAAAGTGAGTCATAAGTGCATTTGCATATATAAATTGACATGTGTTATATGATTGATTTGAGATGATTACTGAATTGTTTGAAATGTGGTTAAAGGATAAATAAGGATATGTTGTGATATAAAATGCTAGCTTATAAAATATACCTATGAAAGTATGAGAATATGGATGTACTTGATAAAGTATAAAGACATGTGATGTGATAATCAATACTGAATGATATGAAATACTTATTGAAATGGGATATGATTTACCCCTGTGTTTCTAACTTGAGTGAAAACTTCAATGATGGTTCACTCACTGAGTTCGCAAAACTCATCAAAATTGCAATGTTGATTTTCAAGTTTAAAGGAAACCTAGCTAGTCTAGTTAAAGTAGCTTCTACATTTGGACTTCGGTCAGTGTTGGGATCAGTTGTACTTGTAATTATCATCAGTTATTTTGTGTCAGAAAATTGTATCTCTCAACTATTGTATAACTTACATATGAATTTTAGAAGTATAATGACATGTGAGACTTTGTAAGTTTATGAATAAAGATGGAACAAAATGATTATTGGAATGTTTTATGATATTTGTGATGGTTTAAAATATGTAATGAATTGATTTAACCATCTTAACGTGCGATTTTCGCAGAGTATGTTGTCAAATATCCTTCGATATGTCGGGCATATGCTCTATGGGAGTTGTATGTTACATATATGTTCAAATTAGTGGATTGCTCATACACTGGTCAAGTTGTTCACTGTGATTTAATTGAAATTAGCTCCAGTGAACTTATAGGGATGTTTGTGATTTATGCTTCAAACTATGGGTTCCAAAGATAATACTAGTGGGAGGAGATTAATAGAATGCATAGTAATATGAGACGTTCGTGGGCCTTAGTAAGAGACTTTTATTGCATCCTAAACTATCGAGAGGTAATAGGGGGTAGCAAATGGTCAGGACAAAAATGATGTGAATTACAGAACCTCCTTGGTAATACTAGACCTTAAAGGTTTTGGGAAAATTGATTTTCAAATGAAAAAACTGGATAGATGCCTACTAAATGCACAATGGCTACAGTAGTTCCAAGAAGATTAGAAACCTTTTAAGAACAACTTACTTCTAATCATAGCCTAATACTAATTGAGTGGGGAACTAAATGAGGAAAGAGATAGACCGCTTTTAGGTTTTTTAAACTTCATACTAAAAGACCCTAGATTTATAGAGGCAGTTCAAAGGGTATGGAGATAGAAGTAAAAGGCTCCAAGAGTTTCTCATGCTTACAAAAAATAAAAACAGTTAACTACAAACTAAGTGGTATCCCAAGGACAAATGAGGATCCTAGGTTCCTAAGGATGCAAGAGGAATTGGAAGAAGTAATAAAATGTTAAAAGGAGGCCATATATAAGTCAGGAGAAAGTAGGATGAAAAACTACGAATCAGAGTTGCTAAAGATGTATAATGAGGCTTTCAAGACACTAAATTCACAATTAGGGAATAAATCAAGAATGAGCTAGCTAAGATAGGGTGAAAGATGTGCAAGCTACTACTTCAACTCTATACAAGCTTAGAGGAACAAAAACAACATCAGATTCTTAATAAATGAGGAAGGAGCACATGTTTCAATCCAGGAGGAGATGAAGTGTATGGAATATGACTACTTTCAGAAGAACGTAGGAGTTGAAAAGGAAGTAGTGGAAATTCCATAAGACGTGCTAATAAACATTAGCAATAGATGCTCATTAAGGAGGTCATAAAGGAGGAGATCAAAGATGCCTTATTTTCTATACATCTTAATAAATCTCATGGGCCTGATGGGCGCAACGGGAGGTTTCTCTAACACACATAGGAGACCATAGGGGAATATATTACCAATTTAATCATGGATTTCTTTATGAGGGATAAAATTCTAAAGGAATGGAACAAGAATTTTGTCAACCTGAGCCCTAAGAGTGAGCATACAAACAGATTGATGGAATTTATACCAATTTTATATTACAATTGGTGTACAAGGTAATCTCAAAAATCCTAGCTAGAAGAATGAGTAATTGCCTTAACAAGTTAATCAACAAAGCTCAGAATGTGTTTGTAAGAGAAAGAAATGTTAGAAGATTATTAAGCTAGAAATTTTTCAATCCTTCTAATGTTAGTCTATCAATAAAAAGTGGCTCCCTAAATATTGATCTTACAAAAACTTATGACTCTACAAGTTGGAAGCTCCTAAACAGAATACTACAACCTGCAAGATTCCTATGTAGGTTTAGGAATTGGGTGATAAAGTGTATCTCATCTCCCTCTTATGCAATTTTGGTCAACGGAGAACTTACAATGCATTTCAATATAGGGAGGGGCTAGACAAGGGGATCCTCTATCCCTTTACCTATTTGTACTTGGATTGGAGGTCCTATATTTTATAATTTCCATGGAAATCTCAAGGAATCCATATTTCAAATACCACCATAAATGAAAAGGTATAAAAGCTGGCCACCTTGCTTATGCTAATGATATTTTGTTATTTTGTAAGGCTAAAAAGCCCTTAATTCACCTATTATTGAGCTCTTTGAAGAGGTTTCTAGCTGTCTAAGGGCTGAGTATGAATCAAAATAAAATCTCCTATTATCCATCTACTGGAGTCAACAATGAAGTAGCAGTTAAGGCAAAGGATTTCGATTCAAACAAGCTGCTCTCCCTATCAAATATTTAGGAGTTCCCATCTCACAAAAGAAAATCAATATGATGGATTGTATATTATCAACAAGAGAACCAATCACTAGTATAACAAATTCTTATCTTACAGACGTAGGCTATAAATTGTGATCTCCTTATTAAGCAATCTTTCTACTTACTGGCTTAGCCATCTGGCCCTACCTCAAGGTGCCTTGAAAGTAATAGATAGGAAGCTTAAGAAATTTATGTGGAGATGAAATAGTAACTAATACAGGATTACTAACGTAAAATGGTCTAAGATCTATAAACCTAAATAAACAGGTGGGTTGGGACTCATATTAGCAAAAATTATGAATAAGGCCAATAAAATATGGCATATTCACAAAAGGAAAGAGGACTTATGAGTCAAATGGATCCATGAATTCCATATGAAAGGAAATAACATATGGAGCATTAAGGAAAACCAAAACATGTCTTAGACCTTGAAGCAAATACTTGCTACTAGATAGTGGATGGAGTGTTTAGTAACTCGCAAAATTAGAGATGGATAAAACATGTCCCTGTGGTATGAAAATTGGCTAACATATGGCCCTTTATACAGATTACAGGAAACTCAACAACTAAGATTTCTTATTCCACTAAACACCACGGTGAAAGAATTCATATAGGCAAATAAATGGATATGGCCTTTCTACAGGAAAAGAGGAGCTGTTATGTAGAACTTACCTTCATATAATCTTAAGAAAGACAGAGAAGAAATAATCCAATGGAATGCTACGAAGGTAATGGAGTTTTCTACAAAGGAATGTAGGAGAATACTTCAACAGAAGGCAAACATCAGGGTACGATGGTGTAAATTAGTTTGGGACCAAAATACATCTCTTACTTATGCCTTCATATTATGGTTAGGTGTATTGGAAAAATAGGCACTAAAGATAGAATTAAATATGAGATTCCTTACAAACTTGCAAACTATGTAGGGAAAAAGATTAGACAATTGTTCACTTTATGGCTAAATACAACTTCTCAAAAAGCATACGAGAAAAATTATAAAATCGCTAGATGTTCAATGGAGTCCAACTGACTAGAAAGTCTTATTATAAAAATTTATTAAAAGACAAATCAGGTACAAGATAGACTACAAAGTGTTAAAGATGAGCCTTACTGCAACAGTGTGCCACTTATGGAAAGAAAGGAACAGTAGGATGTTTAAAAAAGAGTCAAAGATATAAGAGCAAAGTCTGCAAGGTATAATTTTACATTACAAAATGAATATAATAGCTAGACGGTTGGAAAAAAATTTCACAAGAAATGAAGATCAAGCGACCAATCAACTAGTAATCACACAAAACAAAAGAAATAAGCAAGGGACCTCTATTCAATATAAGCATGGATGATAGGAAAATAAGAAAAGTAAGACTTGATGTACTATAATGGTAATGTAATGATGGGTGAGATGATCAGTGAAGAGTAGTTTTTGTATCACAGACTTGAATATTTAATTCTCATAAAATTAATACAATTATATTCAACTTCGAAAAAAAATAACAAATCATTGAAAGTCCCACTGGAACGTAGGGTTTGGAGAGGTCCAGTAGTCCGTAGCCTTACTCCTAACTAATGGAGAGGTTAGTTTTGATATTTTCACTAAGCAATTGCACTAACTAAATGAATGTTTCATTTCTCATATATAATCTTTTGCTTCACTTTATTTAAAAAATAATATTTATTTTGAACTTAATGTACAATTAATATATACATCTTTATAAATTCATTTTTATTAAGAAATTGTGTTAATTAAATGAATGTTGTATTTCTCATTTATAATCTTTTTGTTTACTTTCTTTTAAAATAATATTTAGTTTGAACTTATTCATTCCAAAATTTTATCCACATTTAATATATTTTAAAAAAACTCATTTTCATTAAGCAGTTGTGTAACTAAAGGAATGATGCGTTTCTCATATATAATCTTTTGAATCATTTTCTTTAAAAATAATATTTAGTTTAAACTTATTCTTTTCAAAAATTTATGTGCATTTAATATCTACATTTAAAAAACTCATTTTTGTTAAGCAATTATGTTAACTAAATGAGTGTTGTATTTCTCATGTATAATATTTTGGCTCACTTTCTTTAAAAATAACATTTAGATTGAACTTATTCATTTCAAAATTTTATGTACATTTAATATATACATTTTAAAAAAACTTATTTCATTAAACAATTGTGTTAATCAAATGAATGTTGCATTTCTCATATGAAATCTTTTGGTTCACTTTCTTTGAAAATAATATTTAGTATGAACTTATTAATTTCAAAATTTTATGTACATTTAATATAAACATTTTTTAAATACTCATTTTCATTAAGCAACTGTATTAATTAATGAATTTTCATTTCTATCTTTTTTGTTCACTATGTTTTGTAATAAATTTAGTTGAATTTATTCTTTTCAAATTATATATATATCTAAAACTTAGAGTAAAAAAGAGCACCAAGGCCGAGTATTGGACTTGAGTGTGGGCTCGGACCCTATTTGGCCTAAGGCTCGATCCTAAATGTGGAACACGGTCTAGAACATCTGCATGTCCAAAACCATATTTATGACAACAATTAGATGCACCCACTATTAAAAGTTCAAGTATTTTACTATTATTTATAATATTTTATTATTATTACAAAATATATGTAAAAATTCAAGATTTTAAAAGTAATATACCATTTTAATAGTAAAAAATTTACTTTTCATTGTTGGTCAAAACACACCAATTATATATTATAATTGTAAAAATAACCACAAACTTTACTCAATTTTGTAATATTAGCTCAAACATTAAAAGTGGTACTAAAATGCTTAAACCTTCAATTTGTTGGAAAAGTAATCCAATGTTAATTTCTCCATTAATGTCACTTACATGACATGCCATATCAGGTTAATAGTTTTGTCCCATGTTCAATTTTTTAAAGTAATTATTTTATAATTTAATAAATTTGACAAAATAATTAATTTAATGTGGCATTTCACATAAGCTACATTAGCGTAGAAGTTAACATCAAGCTATTTTTATAATAAATTGAAAGTTCAAGCATTTTAGTGTCACTTTTTAAGTTCATGTTGGTATTGTAAAATTGATTAAGTTTTAATTTTTTATAATTACTCCTAATTAAAATAATTTTAAAAATATGCACACACATTGATGATTTTATTTGTCATTTTATGTTTATATATTTACTATCATTAGTCAATGATGTCAGACATTATTAAGTTGTTTCTGATTGTTGATAGTTTAGTAAATCTTGTTAGTTTATACTCGGTTGGTTGCAATTTGATGTATGACATTATTGTTTAATTAATAAAAGACATTCTTTATCTTTATATATTAAGTTAATTAAATTTGATTTTTTAATACTAAAGGTAAAATTCTTGAAATAACTAATGTGTAATTGAAATTATTATAAGATTATAATTATGAGATTCAATTTACATTTATGTATTGTTAATAAACATTCTTAGTTATAGTTTCATCAAGATAAGATTTTTTGGAAACAATAAAACTGGCGCACATTATGTTTCTTTCTTATAAAAAAAGTAATTCATCTTATAAATTGAAGTATAGAGATACTTAAACTAATGTGTGGTGCTTATTAGAGAATAAGACACTGAATTAACCCGACAATGAGAATCTCAAATGTAATATTAGCTATGTGTCTATGGATTTCCTTATAATGATTGTTGTATAATTGATCTTTAGAATTAAGATTACCAAGGTATCTCCTATGAAAATTACTGTATTTTGATGCTACTTATGAACTGTCTAAGAATAATTCAATCAGTAATACTTGGATACAATATGAACCACATGGAGATAGTTGAATAAGTCAATAAAGGATTCGTAATTAGAGAGAATATTCCACTGTTCTTAATTAGTACTTACTTGTGGAATTCTCTGACATTTTCAAATATTGAATATAAATCAATTTCTAATTAATAAGAATGAACCTAATTGCATAAAAAAAGTAAACATTATATCCATACTCTGTCCAATTGGAACATTAGATAACAAAAGGATTAAACTATACATCATAATCATACATGGGTAGGTTAAGTTAAACCACTTTAACAGTTTTGATATTTGGATGGTCATGACATGTTGCTGGAAGTCAATCTTAATATATGATTATAAATTTTTAATTAGAGGATTAAAGATAAATGTTTGATTCAAATTATGAATTATAATTATATAAATTATATCATTGCCAATATATTGTTAGGGAGTCAGAGGTCTATGTATCTCATGTATGGCTATGTAGCGGAAGCATTGGAATCAAAATTCCAACACCACGAGATCCTAGAAAATCCAAAATCCATATGGATGTGTAAGCAAAATGTAAGAACATGAAATTATGACACATGTACCTTGAAAATGCTCCTCCTTTCTTGAATCTTCTACTTGTTTGCAATGTAGCAAACAATAAACACCTTCTTTAGCCAATGCAGAACATGCAAAGATGAAGAAAAACTAGTGCATAGGGGTGATTAGAGCACTAAAGAAGATTAATTCAAGTAGATGCTCATTTGAGAGTTAGATCACGAACAAGTTACATGCAATTAAGCTCATGCAAAAATTGCATAAAATTGCGTGAACAAACCTCAAAATCACTACTCTCAACCTCCAGAACTCTTCTGTACCCTTAGCCTCTTAATTAAGTTTGTTTTAGATTAACTTCATGTGTACATACATGAATAACTCACTTATGTACCACCTATCATAAAATGGGTCATGATCGTGACTTGCTTAAAATGAGAGTTATGCATACTTTGTATTTCATCTGATCTTTTATGCGTGAGACCTTTAGGTTCCCGGTTATTTTAGGCACTTGAATTAACTCTTAAACCGAGCATATTCCCAAAAGGATTTCATTAGATTTGCTATAACACACCACTACCATAGAGCGTATACCCGAACATCTAGAGGACATTCAAGAATATACCATATGAGAATGCCATGTTAGAACAATCATATTCACTATTATGGCATCATACAGAACATAAGTGATCATAAGTTCAATATTTCCCATTTCATTTCACAGACATCATTTAGATTGTCATTACATCTTATAATCCATATATGTACATTACAAAAACATTTGAGAGTTTACTGTTCTTTACAAAAAATCTAACATAAAATGACATGCTAACAGAAACAATTTATCTAAACTCCTCAGACCTCAACTAACCAGACCTTTGAGTCATTACTGATTCCAAAATTGATAATACTAGACCGCTACTAGATTACCTTAGAAGCTAAGTCTCCTTAATACTTGAAAATCAACGTTGTAATTTTGATAAGTTTTACAAACTTAGTTAGTGAATTATCATCGATGTGCTCACTCAAAATAGAACAAAAACATCATAAGTATATAAAACAGTTCAATTAGTATCTCACATCTTTCATAATCAAATCCGATATATAACATCATTCAGAATTTAGTACCTAATCATAGTATACATCATATTTCAACAAGCCCATTATGAATACAAACATTTCATATAATCATTTTAGAATATTTTTCAATCATTCATATCATCAACATGTACACAAACATTGTATACCATTATATCAACTCAATTTAGTGATTTTTTGCAATGATTCACATGATACGTATAAAGATATATATTCAATGAACATGAGACTCCACTTTCATTTTTATTTTGTTATGACCGAGCTCCTATTTAACTGTCCCATATGCATTGTAGATATCAAGCTCATTTTAGATACTATCCATATTTATTGTGGGTACCAGACTCATTAATCGTTGAGCCTGTGGCTCTGTGTGCACATTTATGAGCTTTAAGCTCTTTTTCACGTTGATCACTCTGATCACAACTCCTTTATCTGATCATGCATATCAAGGTAATGAAAATGCATCAAATCACATATTATTCTATCGATAACTCTCATTCAGTGTGCACAGTCATATAATACATTCATCGGATCTAAGTCCGACATTCAATATATAGATGAGAACACAATTTCCATATTCACATTCAATTTCCAAACACTTCCAATATAGTCACAAATATCAAACTCCTCGTACCATCAATGTTCGGAATTAACACAATCATATCAGTAACAGTTCAATATCTAATAGTTATTAAAGAACAATTCAAATATAGCAAGTAAACATCTAGGTTAACTCACAATCTGCTCTAAATAGCTATTTTCTTAACGAGCCGACAATGTCTGGAAGGTGTCGGTCAATTTGTGCTTCTAAATCATGCAATTCACATATATGTACACATTACTAACTTGTTTAATCAAATAAGTACTCAATAATACACATGTATATGTGTTATATTCAATGCATTCTCAATTGACTATCCCAAGTATGTATCCTTATTCATAATTATTGACCATTCAAAAATCATTGCTTATATATTATCACTTTGCAATCAGGTTTATACCTTTAAGTTAGCTTGATTCACTCCAAATTCATCAACCATACTTTACAATTAACCGTTCATCATCAAAAAGCCTCTCATAATCCATACACAATTGTTACTTTAAATCTGGAATTTCAGCAAGCTAGATCTATACATTCACCAAACTTTTTCTAGCAATATATATTCATACATTTACCCAATTCTCATTCATAATTACC
>JANSVA010423698.1:0-20306 GCA_025504915.1 Erythroxylum reticulatum | reverse complement strand
ACTAACTCCTTCGAAAGTAGCGAAGCATCCAAGGCAGCGTGCACCGAAGCGCAATGGGCTTTGGTCACCCTAACTCTAGTGGAGATGTGGCTATAGTCTCGAAAGTTCAAGGACTTTAGCTCCTGCTTCAATAGTCCTAGCTTCCGAATGAGACAAAACATCATATCCCCCTAGTAGGTATGGCCTAACAATCTCCAAAAAGCCGGTGTGATCAGCCCAACATTTCATGAACTTGAAAGGAATAGGAGGTCGACATCTCGAAACACCAAACTGAATCACAATAACACTATGATCAGATATATCATGAGGACAAAACTCAACAGTGGTGTCAGGCCAAGAAGAAAACCATGAAGAGTTTCTGAAACTCCAATCCAATTGCTAGAGAATATAACCTTGTCCCTCTTGACCATTATGCTAAGTGTACCTCAATCCCTTGAATGGAAGCCACAAAAGCTCAACATCTTGTAAACACTGACCAAACTCATCCATATGGTTGAAACACCCTGTGTCTCTGTCAACTTTGTCCGAATGACTCAAGATAGCATTAAAATCTCCCAAAACTAGCCAAGGTGTGGAGGTAAATCTCCTAGCCTAAATCCGAAGAAAATCCTAGAGTTCTCTCCTAGACTGCGGATTAGAGGAACCATACACAACTGTTAATCCAAAGGTAGCAACCTCTTGCAACCTTGTCACCTCGCAATTAAGACCTTAAAGTGTAAACATTAGACTCCATATCTCAAACATACTTAGATCCCAATATAACAAAATGTGACAAGCCAGCTGAGCTATCGTGTTACTCAAATAGTCCCATCCTTGATAGGTAGTAGTTACTACGCACTCTAGGTTTTGAGAAGCTACCTTTGTCTCCAAGAGACAAGCCAAACCAAAGTCATAGTGTCTAATCCAATCCAGAACTGTTCGTTGAATATTAGAGCTATCAAGGCCCATAATATTCCAACTACCTATCATAGGAAATGGAATAATAGAAAAACCTGCAAAAATCAACTAGAGGGGTTGGGCCCCTTACTCCCTCTATCCTCTGTTAACCTAAAAAAAATGGGCAGGAGGAGTTGGCTAGCTATGAAGTGAAAAATCTCCAAAGGCATTGGCAAATCTGGGACCATGACGACTACTAGGGATAAAAGCCTCTGAACTTAGAAGACAAGGCATCCTGCTAGGAGTAGTCCCCACCCTTATCCTATCTTATCCTTATCAGATTATAACTCTTAGGCTTATTAATGGTTTTGATGATGATCATATAATTTTCAAAATTCAAATTTGAATTATTTCCTTTTGAAGGTAACAATATAATTCTTAAGAGGAAATAAAATCATAGAATAAATGCTTCCTTTCTTATAGGAACTTTCTTTATAAACTTACCTTATTTATTTTACAAAATCTAGAAAGATCCTGCTAATTAGTTATTTCATCAATCAGCTCAAGATTTCTCTTAATGATTAATTATTGCATTCTAGCAGAGAAAATATTAAAGATTCAAAGTCAACTCAAAATAGAAATGAAGCAATGACTAGTTGAATAAAATGCTTATTTTGTAAACTAGGGGACAGTAGCTCGAATCTTTGAAATACTTCAGAAGCATCAATATTACCAAAAGTCATATCTTGATCAAAATCTCTTATGCCTTAGAAAGTGATAATTCTTATTGTGAGAGATCATTGAAGCTCATATGGAGTAAATTACTTCTTCATTTATTGAGAGCTTATTGAAGCTAACAAAATACTACTAGTGTGGAAAGTTGGAGAACCTTGAAAAATATGTACTCATGAGATTGAAGAAACTCGTCAAATTACTACTTAGATTTTCATAGTGAAACACTTAAGTTGGATACTTAGGAACTGGACGTAGGCTTGGGTTATAAACCGAACTAGTATAAATCAACCATGTCCTTCTCTCTCTTCTCTTAACTTTTATATTTTTGCATTATATTGTGTGTATGTTCATTTCAGCAAAAGGCTCCTTCACTATTATAGTAGGCTCCTTCTGTTTTCAACTTGCTAAAAGTTCCTTTCATTTTAGTAGGCTCCTTTTGTTTTAAATTGTCTAAACTGGATTTATCCTTTGGAAAGGCTCCTATCATTTAATAGGCTTCCATTACTTAACAGACTCCTATTGCTTAAACAAGATCATATCGTATAATAAGCTCCTCTTGCTTTATAGGCTCCTATTGTTGTTTTAAACTTTGACAGGCCTTTATCATTTTATTAGAATTAAAAGTATCTCTTACGTGTGCTTGCTCTATCACTAACCAATAGATGACATCCTCATCTAATTAAGACTCTATCTAATAAAATTAAATTACATCATAATAAAAATATAAAATATTACACTATTTAGGAATGATTATCCATATCCACGAAGATCTCCTCTATCTTCAGATGATCCTTCCATATGATCTTTATCTCTTAGAGATGATGCTCATCCACTGTAATCTTATCTGCCACATCATCCAAGATCTTCTCATCTCTATCTGTTGATGATGAGTCATCTAAGCTAATAGCAAACTGGTTTGATCTAATGCTTACCCATGCCAACTCCATTAGCCATGGTCTGTTCACTTAAGCATACACTAAGTCTTTAGTTTATCAAGAACTTAGCCTTAGTCAAGTCAACTTATACAAGGTCCGAAACTCTACCAAAACTTGCATTATGCTTGATTTACTTACGAACTCACCTTAACAGTCTTGTATTGGTCTCACATTCTAATCTTTCATCTCTTTGAAGATTTCCACCAATGTGTACCAATAGATGCTAACGCTTAACATTGCCCCTTTTCGTCCTTATCTCCTTGTAAGCCCTTACCTTGTTCTGTTGTTCCACACGTGAACACTGGTTAAGGCTCGCCAATGCCCTTACGATTCCACTATCTCAGACTTAGGGTCTAACACTAACCGTCCACGTGTTCCCATAATTGTAAACCATTAATATTACAACTAAAGTAGAAATAGTATACAATAAGAAAGGAACAAAAAAATAAAAAATACAATAAATTTTTTTTATCGAAATTTAGTTGATTGGTTGGGTTTAGCTAATAGAAATTGATTTCATCATTGAATTCAAAGCCCATTTCATCATAATTACATAATAAGAATTACATAAAAATAGTTAATTGTAAATTCTAATTGGTATACTTTTGTATGATATTTTAATTAAATTCAACATAACGTAAACATAATTCTAATAAGTCCTAAAAGCCTTTCTGATTTTAATATTCACTAAAAACATGAATTTTTAGATAAGGTTGTCTATTGTAAACACAATATAAGATACAATAGTATTTTACATCATGTATCTCACTGTTTTTCTAGAATATAAATATGGATTCTAACACACATGTGTTTTAGGTAATGGATCTTAATGTATCTACTTGCATATTGACACAAATTTTAACACACTCCTAGTCTAAATCATGAATCTTTTGCTCTCCCATATATATGAACATGTGACAAAGTGTGTTGATCTATTTACTTATCTGTGTATATGGACATGCGATGTAACATGCCTGTGATGCAAGTTATATCTTTCCTTAAAAAATCCTCTGTCACACCACAATTATGTTCTAGCCCATGTCTTCAACTTTGTATTTCAAATTTTGTTCACCCAAAGACTTCTAAAAACACCATTGTTCTTCTTGAAACACTTTAAGATTGTATGCTTACACATATGAGTCATATACAATAATCTTCACTTTAGTAAATATAACATGTTCAACCAACACACTAAAAAAAATGCCTATAAGCTTCTACATTTTATATATTAGTCAGACATAATAATCTCTATCTTGACAAATATATTCTATATAGGTTGAGTTCTATCTATTTAATATCTTGAAGCGTTAATCAAGTCTAAGAAATGATTAAACTTATCTTATGGAAAGAGAATCCTCGAATGAGTCTTCCCAATTAAATATATTTAGCAACTTTGGTAGTTCATCTTGCTCTATCCATAGCTATACCATGTTTATGCTCTTTTCTTGACATTATTATATTTTTAATCAAAATTTTTAGTTCCTTTAACATTTTCTCCAAGATGTTTTAATTTATTTATACCACATTTGACCTACTACTGAACTTTAATGACCACGACACATCCTCTTTATATGTTTGCCTCATCATATGCTACTCCTCATACACTTTATCCTAGAAGATTATCCTAGAATTTTTACTAAGCACATGAAACATAAAGAAGTCTATATTCTAGTGTTTAACACCTTTCAATAAGCTCCTTTTAGGAAGTTACGTGATTCCTTACTTATTGAGAAGATCTAGTCATATGTGTCATAACATAATATTATCTTCTTTAGATTATACTATTGTAACTTCTTCATCTATAATTGTATTCTCTATCAATCTATAGATGTTCTATGCCAATCTTGCCTCTTTCACCAAAGCCATCGCCTTTTACCATCATAATATTTTCTCTATCAATTTTTTATATCTAAACTTATTCATATGTAAGGTGCCCAAAGAGATAAGGTTATTTCTCAAATTTAGAACATGCCAAACACTACTCAATGTATTAACAATAACCACAAACATCTTGATCTTAACCTATCATATTTCAATATTTTGTAAGCTTTTTCAGTTCTCAACTAGATAGTGCCCAAGTTTTATGAAATATGTCACTATATGACATAAACCATTTTTTTGGTGTCATGTGATATAAGTATCCTGTATTCATAATTTATAAGTCCTAAAGTTAATTGGTTAAATTGTAAAACATAGCTCCATCATTGCACTTCGAGTCTTTGCTCTATAATATATTAGTAGCATTTGACGAATAATTAGTTTTCCTTTTGTCACTTTTCAATACATTTGGATAATCCCTTATGATATGTCTAATTTACTCATACTTATAACATTGAACTGCCATTTTACCCTTAAGTTATAGAAATCTACTTAGACGAGCCATGCTTACTATGCTTCCTCTTATGATCTTAAATTTCCATCACATATAACCCTTCACCTTAAGAACTTTCGTCGATGTTGATTCTTTTTGGATTTGAGCCAATAACATACTAGTAATGTACTTGACACCAATTTTCTCTTTACAAACTATGAGCATGGTCACCATATATTCATAAGATATAAAAAATAAAAATCATTGCTTGATCCTCATTCACAATAGTCACCTAGTGCCTTAGCAAGTTGATGACTATTTGGTTGAATGCATTGACATTTTATTTTAAATATGTTTCCTTGTACATCTTTAACTTATAGAGTCTCTACGTTATATATAATTTCTTTATATGAGATTTTAACATGTATGGACTCTCTAACTTATTTCATATATCTATAGGGGATACGATATCAATAACTTGATTTATGACCTTATCAATCAGATATAGTAAAACAGTTCCATGTGCTCATTTCTATAAATTCTTTTAGTCGAGCACATCCATATCTTTTGACTTATTTTCTTGTAGTTCCTTTAGTATGCTTTGATGTGTCAACAAATCCATTACTCTTTATTACCTGAATCTAAAATTACTAGTTCCATTAAACTTCTCCACTTTAATCGAAGTCATTTTCACCTTAACTATAGTCCAATGCTACTTGTTAAGAAATTATGTGCAGTAAGAATAAAATACAAAGAAATATATTAAAAAACATAATTTTTTTAAATAAAATTCAATCAACAAAGTGTACCTATATTCTCAAGAGTCAGGAGTGGCTGATTTTACTATTGAATACAAAACTCACTTCATCAAGACTATATATTTATATACATAGACAAGTATAGTTAAATGTAAACTCTAGTTGGTATAACCCTAAACTTCTTGCTTTTTACCAAGCTTAATTTTACTTCAATACAATTTTAGTAAGTGTTAATTTTCTTCTAGTGTTTGAAATCACTAAACATGTATGGTCAAACAAAGTTGTCCATCACAAATAAAATTGTATCCTAGGTCATGTATCTCACTATTTCTTTCTAAAATATAAACATGGGATATGAAGTAAAGTTAAAACCTATTATAAGCAAGTTGTATCTAAAGTGGAGATTGTATAGACTAAAAATATAGGAGGGAATAGATTTGAAACAACATATCATTATATTCAACCAATAATCAATGACCTATTAAGAGTTAAGGTGACTATTATGAATAAGATAAATCTATTATTTAACTTTGTTCTTTATGTCTTTCTTATGAACATCTAGTGACCATGTCCATATAAGATAAGAAGATAGTTAGTGTAGAAGACACAACTATTGCATTATTGGCTTTGATAACAAAATATTAGTCGAAAGTTTTAAAGTGAAGAGTTATATATAAAAGGAATCATAGGAGAAAGCATAGTAAGAATAGCTTGTCTAAAAAAACTTCTAAATTTAAAATTAAGGATTAAAAATTAGTTAAAGTTTATTATACCAAACTTAATTGATAATACTAAGAAAAATTTCCTAGTACTCCTTCATGATTTTTGGTCCTTTATTCTCTTATTTCCTTCAATAATCTTGTTTGAAAAAGTTACTGATGTTCTTTATTAGTTTAAAGGTCATAATCTTGGTAAGTTGTAAGAAAAAATCATGCCTTGATTCTTTTTCCTAGTAACTTTTAATTTCAGAAAGAGTTAGATTATTTGGAAATAGAGGAATCTCGTAGTCCTCCTCCACATCCTTTTAAATGTCACTTGCATCTTCCACACCATTCTAAAGATCACTTGCATTAACGTGCAATTACAAAAGATGCTTTAGATTGTACAATAGTTTTATGGTTTATTTGTTTGAGTGTGGTGTATCCTTAAACTTTTATGGGTCCTTTAACATAGATGATTCTGATACCAATCTATTGCTATAAAGATAACCTTTTTCTAATTTTATTGAAACAAAAATCTTCCTCTATAAGATAACTAAAGTACATCTGCCATAATCTCTTTGTTGAATTTTGATGGATTTGCATAAATTCCTATTGCAACCAACTTAACTTATATTTTCTTTTAAACATGATCTAAAGATTGTTGCTCAATAGTAGACATCAATGTTGCTTTCACTTAGTACTTAACATAAGTGATTTTGTATAAAGTTTCAGATACAAGTACTTGATTTAATTCCTTTTGAAGAAGTATGGTTCCTTGAATGAAACTATGTTTACATGATGTATTCTCCTAAAATTCAACAATATGTTTTATTGTAGCCAATAAAATGGATCTAGATAGAGTAACTAAATATGACATTAAGAATATTGTAATTTAACATGTGCACGAGTTATTAAGGATATGCATAAAGGTGTGAAGACTATAATAAGGACAATAGGAGGAGATATAAAACATTTTTTAATCGATATTGGGCTACATTAAAGTTTTTCATTGAACCTCTTTTTGTTTACAATAGTGATGGATGAGCTCATCAAGAATATCCAAGGGAATTTGGCTTAATGAATGTTATTTGTTAATGACATTGTTTAATGGAAGAGATAAAAGAGAATATCAATTTCAAGCTAAAACTTTAAAAGGATAACTTAGAATCAAAAAATTTTAAATTGAGCAGTACTTAAAGTGTAATTTGTTCGGACCACTTCTGATGTGGAGGTAAAGATTGGTTCAAAAGTTATACCACATAAAGAATGTTTTAAGTGTCTAAAATCTATCACCCAAAGCAATACAAAGATTGATGAAGACATAATTTACCGCATCAGATCAAGGTGGCTTAAAAGGAGAAGAGAATCAGGAGTTTTATGTGAGAAGAAGATGTCACTCAAGCTTAAAGGTCAAATATACTATTTAGTGATTAAGCAGATCATGCTTCATAGGACAGAGTGTTGGACCATCAAACATGTGCCTAGCCATAAGTTAATGGTGGCGGAGATGAAGATGCTCCATTGGATATGCAGCCTTACTAGTAAAGATAAGATCACAAATGTAATGGTAAGAGACAAAATAAAGGTGACTAATATTTTTTAAAAAAATTATGATAGACAAGACTTAGGTGGCTCAGAGATGTTAAGAGGAGATATCTTAATGCTTTAATGAGAATATGTGAGAAGATTGTACTTAAAGATTGTAAGATGAAAAAAGGAAGGCCTAAGAAAAACTAGGAGGAGGTAATCAAGAGTGATGTGACTTTGTTAGAGCTTACTGAAGTCATGAACTTTAATATAAAACTTTAACATACCAGGATACGGGTAAAAGATCTCTCGTAGTGATGTCTTTCTTTTTTTTTGGAAATCTTTTGTACATTTTTTCTGCGAGTCATATGTCTTGTAAATCAAACAAACAATTACGAGAAAAAATTTAGTTTAAACTTTAAATATGTAGTACTTCTCTCTTAATTATTTAGCTTAAACATTTATTACTTAGCCTAAATAATTTGTCGTATGGCTTTTTTTGATTTATTTATTTATTTATTTACTTGTCTTTTTCTTGTTTGTGTATTTATGTACTTATTTATTATTTATTATTTTCACTTTATTTTATTACTTATTTATTTTTGTTTATATGTATTTATTTATTTTTATTTATTATTAATATCTTCTATATCTATTTTATTTTTAATTATTATTATTTTATTATTTTAATATATGTATATATATTTTAATGTAGGTTTATTGGAAACAACTACTCTACTAATTAAAAATAAGACTGTGCATTACTAGACCTTTCCAAACCCCACAAATTTGCGAGATTTTAACTAAGTTCACTACAACATAGAAGTGTTTTGGTGAAAAAATATAACGTCGCTAAAAGAAACTAAATTGTCGCAAAAACTATTTAGCAATGAAAAAAATTGTCGAACCAATAGTAGCAAAAGCTCGGTAGCAAAAATTATCTAGGACATTTTAAAGAAATCGTCACCTAAAAGATTTGGCTATGATCATCCCTTGATCGCTAATAAAAATAGGTGAGGTAAAGAGAAATAGTCACATAGGACTTATTGCCACGTTTAATTGTGGTGGGTAAAGGTTATTAGCTATGTTAATGTAGATGTAGGTAATAATGTCTACTGCTGATTTATTTTCGTAGCAAAATATATTTAGCTACGAAAATTAAGGCGTAGCTAAATGTTATTAGAGACATTTTGGAAATCGTAGGTAAAAGGATTTGGTGACAATTTTATTTTTAATTTGACTTCCCTATTACTAATTTAATATTTAATTACAATTATTAACAACGTTTTTAATTCATGTTATTGTTTTTAACATGGTTTGAATTATAATTTAGTCATATTTTGTAATTATTGTTGGTGACATTGTTTAAATAATAATAAATTAAAATAAAAAGTTTCATAATTAAAAATGAAATGCATTTTGTACAAAATCATGTAATTAAATGTTAATAACAAAACTTAAGAAAAAAATTTATGGACAAACTAATACTCCTCATCGTCACTACATCTGGCATACTGTTACCCAAGTATTTGTTTGACCATCTTTTTAAGCTTGGTCAACTCTCTTTCAGTATGGTCTTGTTTTAGCTCATTACCTTGTAATTTTACTTGAGTACGATCTAACTTTTCTTCATTACATTGTAATTAAGCCTTAAGCGATTGGTTCTCCTTTTGAAGCATCGTTACATATGCTGGTTGTGACGATGAAGAACTAATTGGATTAGGGCCATGCCTAAGGCCTTTGATATACCCTGATCTTGTTCCAAGGACATTGTTGCAAATGTCATCCATATTGGGCCATTCCTGTTAGACAATTATCTCTGCAACAACGTCTGCATCTTATCCTACAATTTAAAATTTTTGAGATGTAATTCAAATATTATTACTTAGTATTACATAAATAAATAAACTTTAAAATTAAATTTTTATACTTACATAATTATTTTGCACCTCTTTAGACATCCAACCTTTACCTTCCTTATAGTATGTCAGTTTGTATAGGGTGATCCTATCATACTCTTTTCCATGCAGTTGAGTCTGACTTTGTTATATGAATTTCAAAAAATTTAAACACAATAGATGATATTGTATGAACTAATAGAATAATAACTTATAAAGATTACACTTACAAATTGTTGTCGTACGAAAACAAATGAATTGGAGTTGGAGTTGTAAAATGTTTTCATTTTTGCTCTGGTAACCTTGGTTTTCTTACACTTTTCCTAAATAAAGAGAAGAAATAGTCATTAAATGCAAAAACAAAATTAATGGAAGGAAATGTGAAGAAAAAGAAGACAAACTGTAACCTTCATAGAGGCCCAATAATCACACATTTCACTCCAATTTTCCAGAGTCAGCTATTCTGGAACATGTCTCCTTGCCTCCTCATCCGAAGGAAAAGAGTTGTAGTATTTATAAAGTCGATAACAATGATCATTTGCCCTTTGTTTCAACGATGAGCTGACACAGCTTGAAACTTCAAGTTTCTCGATATCAACGATATTGAGTTTCATCTGTGAAGAACACATATAAGTTAAATTACTCTTTAAATAAGTAAAACCGTATTGCATATAATAAAATGAATTGAAAAATTACCAAAACTTTGTCCAAAGCATTATGTAGCAAGTCGTCTACCTTCAGTTTCCTAGTATGATGAAGGCAAGGCAAATCATTCCTGACAACTCCCAACTTACCAGAGAATTATGCTGATTAGATTTTATCAACAGGACGATGTTGCATGGGGTCAATATGCACAGACAACTTGATGTGCATTATAACATTCATACACTGCAACTTAGATTCTTTAGTGATACATGAACCTCTTTTTCTTATGTCGGTATTGTAACATGACAACAAAAGAATAATGATAAGAAAAAACACATTAAACATGTAACTATATATTTAAGCATAACTGTAAATATAGGTGGTTAATAATAACAGACCTGAAGATCCTTCATCACTAGTTGAAATAGATATAGGTTGTTGCTGACTGCCTTCATTGGAGGATCAAATCGGTGGTTGTTGATTGATATGGTCGGATTGATTTGGTTGCTATAGGGGCAGAACATCTTCAGTAGTTGCCACCCTCTTTCCCTCGTTTCTATCAGATCTCGTTATATTGAATATCTATAAATGAAATATCAACATAATGCATAATCTTTACTCAAATATCAACATTCCACATGAATACAAGTCAAAACTAAACATTCAGCATAAACATAAATCAAACACCAACATTCTGCATAAACATAAGTAAAACAACAACAATACGCATTGATTCATGCTAAATAAACATAAGTAAAACAACAACAACATAACTCAAATATGAACATAACATTTCAAACAATATAAACAATTTATTTACATTCAATCATCATGATCAAGATTTTGAAAATCATCATCATTAATTACATTATCATTGGATTTTTCATCACTAATATATTCATCTAAAGTATTATCATTGTCATTTAATTCATCCTGATTATAGTCTTCATATATTTGTATGATAAGATTGGCTTAGACTTCACCTAGTTATACTATGTTAGGATCAACATCTCTCCTATGGAATGATGATATATCTGCATCTTCTATTCGAATGGCTTCATTATTAAACTCCAATCCAATCTCTTTATATACTTCATTTGCATCCTCATTGAGTAGACCATTATCCCTTCAAAAAAAATTGAAGATATTTCGGTGTTGAAACTTTTGAACAACCTTCCAATTGCTACCCAATACATTATCATTAAGGTAGAAAACTTGATTCACTTGACTTGCAAGGACAAAAAGATCATTATAATACAATTTCTTACTAAAATTGATGCTAGTAATATTTCTGTTCACTTTCATGTCAGTAAGATTAAACTATTAGCACTTAAATAGAATAATATTCTTATCCTTGATGTAGTGCAACTATATTATTTTAGAGATGACAACGTAGAAGTTAATAAAATCATCGTCGTGACATCCCTCAATAGCAAGCAAACAATTTTGGCATATAAGTCAACTATCTCGATCTTGTACGTGAAATCTCACCCCATTAATAATGCAACCTGTATATTTTTTTCCCACAAATATAAGGCCCACATGGCAAACTATATAATGTTGTTATTGTTTCTTACACGGTACAGTTATGTAACCATATCATCTGTATGGCAAAATGAAATTAGAAGTTATTTTGATATAGAAATTGCAATATATTCATAATATGTAATCAATATGTAGCTTAATTGATTTCTAAACCATGATAGAATCTTCAACTTATGTCTTTCGTCAATATGAATAATCCCTTTACTGCAAATGGACTCTTTGTCCTCTTTATTTAAAAAAGTAAATAATAGTAAGGAAATGAGATTCAATGACAAGTATTAGATTATGATTGTTTGAATCAATAGTAATATACATACTTCATATATATCGACTTTCTCACAATTGTTCAAAATATACCAATGGGCGATTTGGAATTTTTCTTTAGTTAACTCCATATATTTACCTACACTAAATGACCTTACTTTTTGGGAGAAAATTGACAACCCACCCTCTTCTTCAAAATCAAAGTTACGTTCTGGCCTATTAAATCTTGTCTCTACATCACTTAAGTACATTGAACAAGATATTAAGCATTCATTTGCTATATAATCCTCTGCAATAGACCCTTTGGGTCGAGCTTTATTATGTACATAACGCTTAAGAAAGCATAAAAACTTGAATAAAATATAAAATATTAGGAATTTACAACCCACATTTAACTTTAAAAAAGTAAAAGTTAATGTGAATTACCTTTCAATCTAGAACATCCATCGAAATTGAACTAGTCTATAGAGTTTTGCTTCATATGGGAAATGAATTGCCAAATGAACCATTACCTCCAAAAAGGATGGGGGGAATACTAGTTCAAGCTCACATAGAACCAAAGTTATGTCTTTTTTCATTTTGTCAAGCTCTTCAACTTTAAGCATCTTGCAACATAATTGCTTAAAAAACTCTCCCAATTGACTCAAAGTTATGGAAACATTCTTTGACAAACACCCACATATCCCAACTAGAAGTAATCATTGTAAAAGTATATGGCAATCATGGATTTTCAACCCTGATACTTTTCCCTATTTAATATTTTCACAACGACCTATATTCGATGCATACCCATAAGGAAACTTCACTGATTAAAGAAACTGACAAAATGATTGTTTCTCCCTTTTGTCATGTTGTGACAAGCAGGGGGAATAATGTATGATCGATCGTCTCTTCTTTTCAAATTTAAGTCTTTTTTTAATATTCATGTCTTCCAATTCAAGTCTATCCTTAATTGTATCTTTCGATTTCCCATCAATTCCCATCACAGTTCCTAAAATATTCTCACAAATATTTTTCTCAATATACATCATATCAAGATTATACCTCAATAGCAATTCCTTCCAATATGCCAAATTGAAAAATATGATTATTTTAGTCCAATTGAGTTCAACATCATTTATCTTTCACTTTCTATTACTTGAGTGTTTGCCAGGTGTAATGTTACTCAAATGCGATAACTGGTAAACAATATCATCACTAGACAATTGTAACGGAGCTTCACCCAATTCTACTTTGCCATTAAACAATTTACTTCTTTGCCATCTATACCCATGTTTCAAACAAAGATAATGACCCGTATAACATTTTTACTTCATAGCCTTATTGAATAAGTTTGACGGTTACACACAGGACAAGCCATATGCTTTTTAGTGCTCCAACCAGATAAATTCCCATAAGTTAGGGAATAATTTATAATCTACAAAAAAGCGACATGCACTATAAATGTTTCATTTGGAACAACATCAAAAGTTTATAATCCGAATTCCCATAGATCGTTTAAGTCATCAATTAATCGTTGCATGCATATATCGATATCCTTACTAGGAGTAGTAGGTCCTGGAATAAGCAAAGACAATAACATAAAAAGCACCTTCATACACTTCCATAGAGGTAAATTATATGGCACTAGAATAACCGACCACATTTTGTATGAAGTACTCATATTATTGAAAGGATTAAATCCATCTGAGGCCAATGCAAATTGAACATTACGACAATCCTGTGCAAATCATGAAAACTTTCAATCAATTTTGTCAATGCCATTAAGTCTACTGGATGACGTATAATATTATCATGAATGCGTTTCTCTTTATCCCACCTCATATCCATGGCTATTTTTTTGACATAAAAAGTCTTTGTAGTCATGGTTTAATAGGAAAGAGTCAAAGGATTTTATTTGGTATCTTTTTCCCTCTCTCATCATCCACTTGCGAACTGATGTAACACAAATCAGACACTCCTGAACATCTTTACTTTCCTTCCAAAATAGAACATAATCATATTTACACACATGAATTGAAATATATCCTAATCCAAGGTCCCTTAACATTTTCTTTGCATCATAGTAAGATTTTGGCAATTTGTGTCCAACAGGTAATGCATCTTTCAATAAGTCAATTAACATGTCAAAAGATTTGTTACTCCATTTATTATAGACCTTCAAATGCAACAAGATGACAATAAAAGATAGTTGTGAGAAACTTGAGCACCCTGGATATAATTCTTCTTGGGCAACTTTCAATAACTTCCCAAAATTATCTTTTGCAATACTACCAATTATGTTAAGCCTACCTCTTTCATTCATAGTCTCCATATAATTCCCATTATTGTCTAAGCATACCTGTTTCATTCATAGTCTCCATATAATTCCCATAATGATCTAACATCTTATCAATCCCATCATCATTAACATCACAATCATTTACATCATTATTGTTACTATCAACATAACTTATACCACTACTTCTACTATAACTTGCTTCCTTACGCTCACCATGATAAAGCCATGGACTATAGAATTTATCTATACCTAGTATTAGCAAGTGATTATATACCAAATCTTGATTTTGAAAGTCAACATTTAAGCAATCAATGCAAGGACAATGAATGCAACATTCATTGCTCATTTGATTTTGTACAAATTGCATAAAACTCTTAACTCCTTCTACATATTTAGTGGACCATTTTCGATGATACATCCATCTTTTATCTATGTAGCTATACAATAAAAGAAGATAACTAAATTATTAAATGCATTTCTCGTCCAATTTTACGTTACAATGAAGTTACTATTAATTAAGGTATGTGATGTTGTTTACACCTATGAATCGAGAAAGGGGCTTCTCGTTGTCACTCCTAGGCTCATAGGATTTTTCACTAATAAGCCTCATCGGAGCTGCATCACTGGTTTCTAGCTTATATACCATCCTATGTTTCTAAGACTATTGCGAACCATTACACAAAGCCAACACATCATTTACATTAACACAAAACCATAACACATCCTGGTTGAAGATTATACAAACAAAGTTCAAAAGAAAAGTGTTGGTGTTTTCTCCTCTTGTGAATCGAGAAAGGGACTTCTTGCTGTCTCTCTTAGGCTTGTGAAATTTTTCACCGATAAGTCTGATCGAATCTGCATCACCGGTTTCCAGCTTATAACCATCCAAGGTTTCTAAGAATTCTACAAACCATTACACAAAAACAACACGTCATTTGCATTAACATAAAACCATAACACATCCTAGTTGAAGATTATACAAACAAAGTTCGGAAGAAAAGAAACAATAAGGTATGTAGCATTGTTTACACCTATGAATCGAGAAAGGGACTTCTCGCTGTTGCTCCTAAGCTCATGAAATTTTTCACTGATAAGCCTTATCGGAGCTACATCACCGGTTTCTAGCTTGTATACCATCCTATGTTTCTAAGAATATTGCAAATCATTACACAAAACCAACATCATTTGCATTAACAAAAAAATCATAGCACATCCTAGTTGAAGATTATACAAACAATGTTCGGAAAAAAAGAAACACTAAGGTACGTGGCATTGTTTCCACTTGTGAATCGAGAAAGGGATTTCTCACTATCGCTCCTAGGCTCGTGGAATTTTTCACCGATAAGTCTCATCGGAGCTGCATCACTTATTTCTAGCCTATATACCATCCTATGTTTTTAAGAATATTGCAAACCATTACACAAAACCAACACATCATTTGCATTAACACAAAACCATAACACATCCTAGTTGAAGATTATATAAACAAAGTTTGAAAGAAAAGAAACACTAAGGTACTTGGCGTTGTTAACGCCTATAAATCGAGAAAGGGACTTCTTTTTATCTCTCCTAAGCTCATGGAATTTTTTACCGATAAGCCTCATCGAAGCTGTATCACCGGTTTCTAGCCTATATATCGTCCTATGTTTTTATGAATATTGCAAACCATTACACAAAACCAACACATAATTTGCATTAACATAAAACTATAACACATCCTGATTGAAGATTATACAAACAAATTTTGGAAGAAAAGAAACATTAAGATACGTGGTGTTACTTCCACATGTCAATCGAGAAAGTGACTTCTCATTGTTGCTCCTAGGCTCGTGAAATTTTTCACTCATAAGCCTCATCGGAGTTGCATCACCAGTTTTCATCCTATATACCATCCTATGTATCTAAGAATATTGCAAACCATTACACAAAACCAACAAATCATTTGCATTAACAAAAAACCATAACACATCCTAGTTAGAGATAATATAAACAAAGTTTGGAAGAAAAGAAATACTAAGGTATGTGACGTTGTTTCCACCTGTGAATCGAGAAAGGGACTTCTTGGTGTTGTTCCTACGATGGTAGAATTTTTCACCGATAAGCCTCATCGGAACTATATCACTGGTTTCTGGCCTATATACCATCCTATGTTTCTAAGAATATTACAAACCACATCACAAAAATTAATACTATCTCGGGTTAGTGTACTTTTCTCGGGTTAATGTACTTATTTAGATGGACGGAAAACCACAAAGTACAAAAAAGAATGACAAGGTTGGTGGGTTATCGTCAATCTAAAACACAGATTATAGCCTGTGAAAAAATAAATTCATATTTAATATAATACAACATGATTAATTAAAAGGTTAAAAGGGCCAATACATTCATATTGCTATATACTACACCCAAGGAATCAAAGATTTTTTAAAAGACACTATAAATTACAGCAAAAGGGATGGTCCATTTCAAGCTATTAAAAGGAATAATGATAATCCTTGTAGCTATAACTTGTAAGTGAGAATAATTTCAAAAGCTAAAAGTAAGAATTGAGAAGGCTTTTTGTTGAGAGTTGTTAGTATGTTTATCTCTGTATTTTATTAAACATCATAAATCATTAAACAATTTGCTTCTTTATGATACTATAAAATTCTTTTTAACTTATTTCTTAATTCTTTGTAATCAAATGATCAGTTCTTTTACATATGATTTGGTATCATGATAAAATGTTCATTTTCATTATGAGTTACTAAAATTTTAACATGTTAAACTGAATTTATAGTTTTTAATAAGATGTTCAAAGTTTGTTTATTGTTTTGTTGGCCTTAGACTCGAATCTTGAATGCTTTTATTGGAAGTCTAATACATAACATCAAAAACATGTTCAGATCGTATCAAAATTGTTTTCGTTGTTTTAAAATAGTTCAAGATTTTTCTATTTGTAAGGTTGTACGAATATCTTTATTTTTCATTTGGAAGAATTTTCCTCTAACATTTTTCCAACACTATTCGGTTCCTGAGAAGGTTGAAGACAAAGGAAGTTATAAGTGTAGATTTATTGTTGTACTTCTTTCAAAGATTTTTAACTCTCAACTGGGAATATAGGGATTTCCCTTGGTTTAATTTTCTTCTCAATTTAATGGCTTTAAATTTCCAAGCTTCCAAAACATGTTTTTATTAATTTGTACGAGTACTCAACAGCAAGTATTGAATATCAATTTAATATAATTTTTAACATAACAAAAACTTGCAAAAGTATATGACAAACTCAAAACATAATCAGGACTTTTGTCAAACACCTTATGGGCAGGTATATTTCAACTCAAGAACACAATAAAAAATGTATGTTTTCCCTTTCTTCAATAACAATAACACAACTTCTACACAACTCAACCATTATCACCACCAATTAACGCAGACAAATCAACAACAAACTTAAAACATAACACAAAACCATGATACTATTTTCTGCTTCAATGACGTAACAAAATAAAAAGGTCAACACTACTCACCAGATGAAGCGAGAAAGCATAGGGAGAAGATTCATTCATAACGATGAAGACAGAGGATAAGATAGGGCCAAAAAAGGTAGAAAACTTGGGTTTTGAAAAAGCAAAGGAGAAGGGGGCTAATAAGTCGAGGGGGGAAGAAGGAGGGTGAACGCATTTGTGTTTAAACAAACACGGGGACGATGTCATTTGTCGTCCCTCAAACTACATTATTTTAGCTAACATTTTTTCCATTTGGTATATTTGGGGAGGAACCTATATTTCATCGCCAAATGTAAAACATTTGCTACGAAAATAAAATAGTGTTGCAAATTGTACAACATTTTGCTACCAAATTGATAAACTGTCACCAATAGTAAACCTTTTCATACAATTTTTCATTTTGCTAAAATGATTAATAAAAAGTATATATTACAATCAAATTTGTTAACTGAATTTGTTTTACAATTATGTAGTCAACATCATTAACATCAAGTATTAGAAATTATTAATTAATAATGTTGATTACCATTTTCTAATAAATTGGAAATTATTCATAATTAAAATGCTATTTTTATTATCTCTAAAAACCCAAACATACCTCATAGATGAAACATTAGCTATCTTCTTGAATGGGTTATCTTACTTCTATAACATGTTTTCTCACCAACCTTTTATTTCTTACAAGTTAACTTAATCTATTTAGACCTGTTGGTCCAAATATCCATTGGTATATACTGTATAAAAGAAGTTTGATGCAATTTTTCAAACAATTTTTATTTTTTCAAAATGATTAATAAAAAGTATATATAGGGTCAAATTTGTTCACTTAATCAAATATTTTCCAAATTATTTATAATAAGCTTCCATTATTGTTATTATTATTATTATTATTATTATTATTATTATTATTATTATTATTATGATCATCAGCATCATCATCATCATCATCATCATATATGCTAATTAATATATTGTATTATCAAATTTGTTCATATAATCAAATTGGTAGCAGTTTTTTTGTTACTAACAAGACTGTACTATATTTCTTTCAACAAAATCGAAAACAACATCGTACGAGTTAACAAGAAACAACATCGCTTTGTATTAGGTATCACTACCACAACAAAGCTCTCTTCATTTTCGTGTTAGTCATCAACATTTGTCTATATTTCATAGTCCAATAACCATTGTCCT
Organism: Erythroxylum reticulatum; assembly: GCA_025504915.1. Taxonomy (NCBI): domain Eukaryota; kingdom Viridiplantae; phylum Streptophyta; class Magnoliopsida; order Malpighiales; family Erythroxylaceae; genus Erythroxylum; species Erythroxylum reticulatum. The sequence goes on along the minus strand of JANSVA010423698.1, from coordinate 1,148 downwards.
CTCTCTTGTGCTCGTCTCTTATGTTGTGGTCGTCACCTTTAAAGAAGCATCCTTAACTGTGTTAGTATTGTTCTTCTTTTATATTTTCAAACCCTCCATCTTGTGCTGAATTTTAATAATACCTTTACGTGTTTATTGTGAGTTCTTTTTTCTACATTTGTTGTATGGATTGTGTTTCAAAGATGATTTTTTGTCTTCCTTTGTTGGTTGTATATAGGTTCACCTCTTTTTAAGACCTTTAACTCTTCTTTCAAGAAAGCCTGCAAACTATTTGATGAAATGTCTGAAACATTATTTAACTCTTTTTTAAATAATAGTAATATAAGCCTATATGGATAAAACTAAATTTTTGTACATCAAGAACATGGTCATATGTAATCTACTTTATAGATATGATATAAAGGGTAAATGCAATACTTTTATTTTAATAAGGGTAACTTTCATCTTATTAGGTAGATTGAAGATGTATAACTACTAAACTGTAGTACTTTCATTTATCATTGAAAATTCCATTGAATATATTGACTTTTATTATATATTCACTTTTGCAAAATATAATTTTTAACATAATTCATTTAGGAATGTCGACATGGTGACTAGTTTCCTATGGTGGAAATTCATTTCATTGAGAGGAATGTGGCAAAATTATCCCTAATGAAGAAAAAACCAATGCAGAACAAAGCTCCTCTTCATACACTAATAATCATTTGTGTTCCATAGCCAATCCTCTTCTTCAAAGTTTTGAGTATCATCCGAACTAACTCACTTTCCTTATTATCTATATCTCATTTCTTGTTATGAAGCAATTATATATATGAACATTTGATTGTATATACAATATGTTATGTTAAGCTTCCTTCAATCTTTAAAAGAATATAAATGGAAAAGGAGGCAAGGGCGATGTATCAATGGTCTATGAAGGATTAGGAAAATTCGTTGATTCCAATCACTATGTGTGGAAAATCAAGTATACATGTGTTCCAATTTGAGTTCGTTATACAGTTTCACTAAACTACCTAAATAAGTTCTATACTAATTATGCTTTAGGTGAAACACATCATACTAACAGTTCATCTGATCAAGTTGTCTTCTATACTAAAACTGGGGACTCATTTATTGTATCCATAAATACAACTTGTTCCAAACCA
>JANSVA010423676.1:0-20309 GCA_025504915.1 Erythroxylum reticulatum | reverse complement strand
TCGTTTTCCGTTTTGCATTTGTTTAGGCCCACTTTCGATTCGTTTGGCTTTGTAATCCGTTCTTTTGTTTCGCGTCTGTAAACCCGTTTTCTATTTTTCAGGTTGGGTTCCGGTTCCCGAGTTGGAGAGCAACATAGGTGGTATCAAGCAAGAGTGAAAGTGTAAAGTTTAAGAGATTGGGTTCCGGAAACGGAATCCAACATGCTTCACACGTGGTTTTCTTTCCATGTGCAGGTTTGAAGAAAATTAGAAGAAAGTTGTGGTGGATCTACTATAAGAATTAGAGTTACATAGAGAATTGCAGAAGACTTTGAGATGGATATACTATAGAATTATATTTTGTTTTGGTTATGGCATTTACATATAAAGAAATGAAAGATCTTATATAATTATATTGTGAATTATATATGAAAGTTATGTATGAAATTTGGTTTAAATGAGTTGAAATGTATTGGATAATAGGCAAATTATTTTGTCAAGGAGTTTGACATAGAGATGGATAGATGAGTAAAATGAATGAGAAGTGTATTAAAATTTCTTGTAGGTGGTTTTAAGTGAATATAGAGGAAACTCTGTAAAAAAATTTATAAAGTGAATAGTGTTTGCTAGAATAATGAGGTTTTAAATAGAAAATTTTGTAATTCAAAATTTTAGGTATTTAAGGATGTGTAAACACTCAGCATTTCGATTTCATTATCAGATATGAGGTGTTATATTTATTCAGATTTTATCTAGATACTAATGTTCTTCAAAACCTTTCTGAAAGTGATAGAATCAAAAGACATTCCCTGTTTTAAAATAACTTTTCCATCATTTGAACTCGAAGTACTAAAGTGAGAATATATTAGCTTTTCTTCTCATTACGTGAACTTCCTTATATGCTACAAATATCTTCTCCATTAACTTTAATGTCATTATCCCCTAAATCAATACTTTTTAAGCACCAATGTATCACTTGCTCACATTATGTTATTCTTCTTTTATATTATATTTCAAATATATCATGTGTAATTTATTTACTTAAATACCCTAACTCACTGAAATCTTTTGACTCACCACCATTATATTTAGGTCATCCGAATCAATTGACACTTCAAGGACTACTTTAATGGTTGCTTTAATGGATGCCTCAATGGGCACATCAGTGGGTGCCTCAATAATTACTTTAATGGCCACTACATTAGCTTCTTTATTGCCTTATTTAGTGCATTATGGACCATCATCATTCTCAATTACCTCAATAAGAATATTTACTATAAGGTCATTAAATATGCATAATTTGGGACACTTCTCCCCATCTAAATGCACTTCAATTGTCTTTAATTTTCTTTCTTCAATTGCTTGTATCAATATCCTGATATCATTATCATTGTGTAGTAGCCTCAAACCATCCTTAAATAATTGATTTGGGAATTTATGGGTAAAATCTCATGCTTACCCAGACCATAACTTCTTTGTATTAATCATAACATCAACCAAAATGATCTCATCCACCTTAACCAATTTGTCTCTCCACCTCATACATCATATCTAGTTTGAATTTGAAACCTCAATCATAAAAAGGGTTAGAATTAGTTATCATTTCTCAAACAATAACTATAACATTATAATAAAATTTTTCAAAAATTCCATAATGAAAATAGAAAGAAAAAAAATGTGGGCTTCAACATTTTTATGTTGACATAGGAGCTCTGGTAGCTTTGTAAAGCCAATATATGCTTTCTATTAACTTTAGATGCAAAGGATAACTTTTTATTCATGATGTAGGATAAATGCAAATAATGTTAGTAAGATAAAAAACTATGATGACAAACAAAATATCATCACACGTTGTAGAATTACATATTAGTAGGGGTGGCGTTAAATAGGGCTCAAGTTGACAACTTTTGCCTGTTTTAGGTTCAACCCGAGGCCCAATTAGACCTAAGACAACCGAGTCTAGGATTGAGCCCAAGTTTGATGAAGTTCCGGCAACCCAAAGCTAAATTTGGCCTAGCTTGGCCTAATTTTTTTAAAATTAAAAAATAGAATACGACATATATAGTATGTGATAATCTACTTTTATCCTTCTTTTACATATTAATTAAGCCTAACTTAAAATTTAAACAATGCAAATAGTGCAAAATCACAACCAATTTTGAAACAAAATACTATCCATATGACAATTTTAATAAATAGGAATGTGAATAGATCAACTTAAAATTCACACAATGCAAATATTACAAATTACACCCAATTTTGAAGCAAAATACTACCTATATGACAATTTTAATAAATAGAAATGTGAATATATTCCTAAATCGAAACTCTCAAATTCAAACAATTGTGCTTAAAACCCTAATAAGAATCCCCCAATTGGCACTTAATCAAAATCACCAAATTCAGTCCTTAATCAAATTGAACCTTCAACAACCAACAATTGATAGTACCTAAATTGCAAACCTCACTTCAAACCCATACTCAAAACCACTAAATTGCAAACCAAAATTTCACAAACCCATTGGATGAAGAAACATAATTTTATGCTTACATGGATGGAGAAACACAATTGGAATCTTCACTTCTCTTCCAATTTGTATAGCAATCTTGGAGGTTGTAATTTCCCACTAAAGGTTTGCTTCTTTTCATATTTGATTATGATTCAACACTTGGTAACAGTCACGAACTTTTTATGCAGCGTCGTGTATATGCATTGAACAACACCGTAAGAAACACGATGCGTGTGTTAAATGACACAACCAAGACATGCATTTTGCCATGTAATTCTAAATGATATTTTAACATATCGAAGGGTATAACAAAAACTAAAGCCCAAAGGGTTAATGATAGTTTTTAGAATTCAGAAACTGATTAAAAGATTGACTCACAGAAAGATTTGATGTAATTAGCTCTATTTATAAATAATCATTTGACTAAGATTTTCAACTTAAAAAATTAGAGACATATTATTTCTTTGTAATTGATATGAGTTAATAAATATTTGATATTTTTCTATATATTGTGCTTATTTTTTTATTACGATAAATTTTTAAAAAACTCTTTAATCTTTAAAATTCTCTAGAATTTTTTTTTCCTGATTTTAAATTTTCTAAAAAACCTCTTCTCTTAGATATAAGTTAAAAAATAAAGATAAAATAATATGACATGAATATCAGACTTGTACTGATTAAATACTACTTGTATGATAATTCATTCTATCTCTTAAATTCAAAACCAAACTAATAAAACCGTCCTAAAATAATAATTTATTATTCATTGTTTTAATTTGAGTTTAATAGCTTAATTGAGTTATTATATTAGTAATATTTGATTAGTTTAATATGGCGTGTATTTCTCTAGGAGAGTGAGTTTTTCTAAAAAAACTAAAAATTAAAAGAAAATATTTTGAGAATTTGAAAGGCGCAAGGGCTCTTCTAAGGTTTTTTTAAAGTATTGAAAAGACCTATGTCTTTTAAACTTTTTGTTATAATAAATCTTAGCTCCTACGTAGTACTATTGTTTTCCTAAGATAAATCAGCTGTTTCCATGGTCATAATCTGGTGTGGTTGCAAAGTGTACAAGTGTGAAAGTGAAACACTGTAAATACCAGAGTCACGTAAATTGAGTTAAGTTGCGCCGGACTTAATTATCATGCAAGAATTTGTGGCCAGTTCTGATGCAATTTTGTGTCAGTGATACTGTACAGATGAAATTGAAGAGAACCTTTTCAGGTTCATTTATAGAGGCGCGTTCCTATGGATTTGACATCCAATTCTACCGACGCTCGATCAACTGATAAGATTAATCGAGATGCACACTAAATTGTTCAAACGCTACTTCATCTTTTCTTACTGTTATTATTAAAACTCGTTGATTTCACTATGGAAGTAATCTCAATGTCGACCAAAGCAAGCGATCTTATTAGCAGATGCTACCAAAGATGATAAACTAAAGAATGACGAACTAAAAACCACCAATATTCAAGTTATATGCTCCTCGGCATTAGCGACTACTTATGAAAGACAAAAGTGATTGTGATCAGAGGCATTATTCCTGTTGAATCAATCATCATCTATTACTACAAAGTACTCCTACGCCAAGCATATATAGCTTTCTACGAAGACCACCCTGGAGTCTTTTGCACGTCAAAGCTCTACGGGTGCATGAGTCGATTATCAAAATACACTTGCAGCGCCTAGGCAAGCTTTCATGGCCATCTGAAATGAAGATTCAGAAGAGATGAGTAGTCCCAATAAAACATATCAGAAGCCGAACTCAACATCAACTTTGGAGTTGGCTTCTGTCTCCAGCCCTCTGCGAGCACCATGCCACAGCTGATTCTCTATGCCCAACTTCCTCAGCTCCAAAAGCCCACGTTCAACTGTGCATTATAGCAAAACATCACCCCAGTTAACCCCTAGCACAAGGAACATCATATTATTCTGCGTTGTTGTCTGTTCCAAACATTTAATCTTTTCCCTTTAGTACATTGGAAGACTAAAGGTTTCAACAAGATTTCAATTTTTGGTGTAAGAGAAGGCTTTTAATTTCCTCAACCAATAACCACAGGCCTGTTAACTTGTTTTGGATACCCTGTTCGTTATCACTTCAATCACCATCCGTGGGTTATTCTAGCTTTCTGACAAGAAACTGGTTTATGTCCCTTCATTTACTTCTTTAAAGACATTCCATCGCCGGCTTATATGTTAAGCATGATGGTAGAGGGTGGTTGCAATTAGCAGATTGGAAACCAACCCAATTTGCTTGTTTTGCAGCAAAATTATGAATTTGCAGAACTAGGAGGGGAAGTATACGGGAAGGGGGATACCATCAACTGCATCAAGTGAAGTGGAATTCTGGTTGCTATGGTTGATCCAGAACTGCAAACGTTCTTCTGCTATGTCTGGTTCGATTCCTTGGTCTCTGGTTCTTCTCCAAAAATATGTAAGCCAAGCCTGTACGAGGCAACAAGCAAGAATTAAACAGTGACTGAACTAAAGTTCTACATTTAACAACATTAACAATCCTTGTTATATCAATGCCTTAAAAACATAAGAACGCAACTGTGTACTTTTTCCTTTCCTAGTCTTCCAGATTGACTCGTTGAAGAATTTGATATGGAATCCCCAAGATAAAAATTCGAATTAAAATCCATTCGCTTCAACTGTTGCGTTCGTAAACAAAACAAATCTGCAGTCATTTCCTAATGTGCACTGGTATATACATAAATTAATACAACACAGAGACCCTTTGTCGCCTTTTACTTTCTGAATTACACTTATCCCGGTTTTTTGGAAGATTCCAAGTTGCTCTGGCGTTTGCGACCCAAGATTGTCCATCTAAGTCGAAAAATGTGGGGGCCAAAAACTTACAATGACCATGTTTTGGGAAGGGGCGTGTAACAAGCCACCCCGTGCATTAGAAGCCTTAGGTGCAATCTTAATAATGATGTCTAGATGGAGAAGCCTCAAATAAGAAAAGAAAAAAAAGGAAAAGTTGGAAGGACTATTCAGATTTATCTTAATATAAAAAAGCGATCATACCTGTTTGAAACGCACAATTTCAGACTCTTCTTGACTCAATTCTGTGGATAAATTTTTTATGTAAATAATCTTTTTAGCATACATACGCACCAAAGTTCTTAAATACAGGCTAAAAGAAGGAAATACGTTATCAATGCATAAGAAGTGGGCATCCCTGCAACTACAGCATTGACATCTCACTTTGATATTTATAGTGGTGTATAACAAGAAAATTTTAGAAGGTAGAATTTTAAACGTACCAAACGCTTCAAACTGCCCTTCATTGGGCAGTTTCACTTCATCTTCACCCATTACTGGAGAAATCAAGACACAGTTAGATAGAACTACGTATGGAACACTCTAAACACTAAAACGAGCAGCAAACAGAGCACTTTGGATAGACTGAACGGAAAAACACAAGAAACCATAGCAAGAAATAACATGTCGTAAGGTAAGAAAGTAAAGAAAAATGCAAGCTTTGTACTTCACATAAGATTATAAGATCATAGTTCTACGTTTTGGCAGTGTCAAGCCAGTTTTCTTATGTTTGTAACCTGAAATATTTATTAAAAAGAGGAGAGAGGTGCAAAAAACTATAATGAAAACGCTGTTTCAAGAAATAAATGAATGAAAAAAGAGAAGCACAGAGAGTAGAGGTCAAACATACATATGGGACGCAATTGAACTAATCTTAAACCCAATGGTCAGAACTAAAAAATGATCACAGCATGCTGCACGTGCATATTATTCCTTATGAGTTATCAAAGACAAGATAATTAAATCAGGCCTGATTTTAGCAAATTCGGACGTCGTTGCTGAGCCATGGCAAGTGCTACTGCTTCCTCCACCTTCAGAGAAGGAAAGGAAGAAAATTTCAGAAACTGTTCAATGTAAGGAACATTTAACTAGTTAGCCAAAAGGTAAACCAAGCAATTTTAGTTCCATAACTCCTAATCAAGCCAAACAAATGGGTATTATCAGCTCTAGCAGCCATGTGAATTGGTCATCTAAATGTTCCTCTCAGTTAGGAGAAGCTTGTTGTTAAGCTTGTCTAGACCTAAACTGACATCAGAACTCTGTTTTCCTCAATATTCTCTCCAGTTTCATCAGTGGAAGCTTGAGGAATTGTTCCCGCAGATAAAAACAAGTAATGGTAACAGGAAGTCAGTTGAATCCCTTGAGGGATATTGTCACTTGTGGCCCGAACCATAAAGTTTTGACTTTTAAAAGTTTCAAGAATTGAGCCTTTAACTACTTTTAACTCATCAATATATCCTCGTCAAAGTTCAAACTTCCTTCTTTTGTGGCTGATAATATTCAAAGTAGAGTAAGACACATTCAAGATGGTTGGTTACTTCCTACAAGGCAAGGGAACAAAGATCAAGAGTCTTTAACATTGCATCATTAAATCTTTACTTGTCAGTGGATCAATAAATATGAGAAGCTGGGAGAAATCTAAAGACAACTAATATTGAACAATGATCGATAAATGGGGTCTGACAGAGACCTTCAGTGAAGCCAGTTCCCGCAATCCTTTTTCAACAAGTATCACGCTTTCAAAATTACCATCTCCAGAAAGTTCATTCAGATCTTCTACAACTCGGTGTCTGCGTTCTGCAACACATAAAGTAATTAAAAGCAATCACAAATGGAAGTAAATATGAACTTTCAGAAAGGAACAATTGAGTCATACTTACGTGAGGAGTTATCATCTTTAGCTCTCTCTGCCGAGGCTAACACAACTTCGACAGGTGCTGGTGCAAAGGATGACCAGTATTCATATTTTGCCCCTGCAATATCTGCATGAACACCTGAAATTTGGTAATCTCTGTGAGAACTTCCTTTGCACTACAGCTCTATATTCAAATTCTGAAGATGATGAAAACTAACAAATCCCGTCTCAAAAATTCGGAAAGTAAGGTTAATATCCCTCGAGGTAAAGAGAGGTTGATTAATATCTTAATCCCAACTAATTTCTAGCCTTGTTGAACAAACAGTGAGGAGAAAGACTTTGAAGATGTTGGCTTTCTTAATTATCAAAAAACTTGTTATCTAATTGAGAACTTATTAATGAGTGGAAGTCCACAGGATCACAGCAAAACTAATAATAAAACACATAAAACTGTTATGCCTCCTATTCGTATACAATATGAAAGAAGAAAGAAGAAGGAACCAACAGCTGGCACAGCTATCATTTCTGCAGGCTAAAAACTTTGTTTTTCTGTTAGAATGCTAGTACCATATAGAGGAGTGAGGTGGCAGCTTGTTAGGATTCTCTGCAGGAATGTGTGAGGTGGGAAGGGTTATTGGATAATCTGTCAGGTTGGGCGAGTGGGAGAGTTGGTCACCTCTCAAATGTGGCCTTTAGTCGTCGGAAATTTTCTTCCCTTATCAATAAAATCCTAAATACTAGCATTCTTTATCTTGGTTCATCTATCTTGTCCTCTATTTCCTCTTCTACTGACCTATTTGCAGAAGTTTCCTAACAAAAACCTTCGAAACTAAGTTTCAACTCCATTCATTCAGATAAATGCATGGGAAGTTCTTGTTATACAGATCTAAAGTCAAAACAGCTTACCATATTTAATACATAAGCTCCAATACCATGCAAGCCAACACCTCTTTAAAACCACCTCTTCCTAATATGAAAACTGCAAATCACGTTACTATGACATAATGGAGTAGTCAAAGAATGGAAAAACAATAGTTGAAAGTGGGAATGGAGAAGATGGGGGTGGAGGGTGGTGTTTATGTGTTGACCAACCATCTCTTCCTTATTTAACATCATTCTCTGCATGACATTTCGAATTGATTGAGCCTCAACTTTAACATCATGGAGCTGCTCCATTGCAGAATTTGCCTCAACCTTAGCAGCCTACCTCAGAATATTAGAAGTGTAAATAAAAAAGGACTATTATATTATTACTGATATGATAAAGAAATGCATAAAAGAAAAAATAATTGGACGAACATACAAGATACATTTTGTCGATACCTCAGCTTCTGTCCTTAGGGCCACAATCTCCTCTGCCTTACTGGTTTGTTCCACCACTTTCAGAGCAGCCTGTAGGGGAAGCATAGTTCAACCCAACAGCATTTGTATATCTCGCAACTCCTTGGTTAAATATCAATTGACAGGCATATGTGCACCCGGAACAGTTAACAATAGTACTAATAGTACCAACCTCCCTCTGTTGCAGAGCTGCCTCCTTTCTGGAAAGTGAACGGACATGTTACTGAACGGAGATATCATCTTAATGTAAGATCAAGAGATTTTAATATAAATACTCACCTGCTTAAAAGACGGGCATCTAAAGTTACACCTTCTCCAAGAGCAGCAACCTTAGGAAAGCAGGTCATGAGGTGTAAATTAAAGAAAATAGTAGATTCAAACCATGGAGTTTGTCATTTATGATTGTTCATGACAAGATAGTTCCATCCTCAGTTCAAAATGTAAGGGGAGGAGTTCAAATTGAGTTTTTCTATAACGGGAAATTTTGGAAAAAAAAAGAACCAATATTATGGGAGAGGTCCCAGTCTCAATTTTTCATAAGTTTGAACCAGATCTGTAAGACTGTATAGCTACAGAGGGAATATACGCTACTCAAAGCTGTAGAGATATTAGCTCCATGAACAATAAGGAAGGTACCTGTTTCTCAAGTTGTTGAGCTCTTGCCTCTGCTTCCTCACATCTCTCCTCTGCAAGTCGAAGCTGAATGTACATGTCATTGAACAGAACCAAAAACATCATTTTATAAAATAAGTAATCTGATGTCATACATTTTTCAATGAGGTTTTAAGGTAAGTCTCCACGAGAGAATGCTCAAAAATAGTTCTCGTAGTCGATTGAAAACATGGCTGAGCACTTCATTTGATAAGTAGCAGCTAATGTACTAAGGTACATGTGTGTGAAACTTATATAGCATTACATTCCAAAAAGAATAACTACGTTAGAACTTCTTAACAATAAAGTTGCAGAAAACTGAAAAATACACCGAAAATAATGGTTGGCCGACCTTCTCAAGTAAAGTATCATTTTCTTCTTGCAGAATATCAATCTGCAGCACAGATAGAAATAGTTAATGGATGTTCTGAAAATATAAAATCTTACTCACTGTAAGTAATCAAACTTGGAAATTCTGAATGACTTTTCTGAAGAGGATGAAAAAACTATATCAACTATTCTGACTACAAAATGATCAGGGAAACAACGGTTCAACCATGGGCTTTTGAAGCCCCAGTTCAGTTAATAAGTCGACCATACCTCATCTTCTAATGCAGAAGCCGAATTCTGATTACTAGTATCTCTTAGCTTCAGGCTTCCCATATCTATTGACAACCTGCTACAGAAGGCTAACTGTATAGGTTAAACTTTCCAAAGCACAATTGGTCTGAGTGATTCATCCATTTGTTGAGATTTGATGACCTATCAGTCCGCAATTGATAATGTTGAATTTAGGTTGCATGCAGGAATGAAGAAACCCAAATGCAAAAGAGCAATAATGGTTGCTCTTCGTATGCCCAAAAGTAAAAATATAGTTCCATGAGATTTGCCAAGTAAAACCCAGGGTAACTGAAATGTCCATGCTCCATTCACACACTTAGTGAGAAATGCATCAGAATTATTGGTCTTTGGTGGTGCATTCTGAATCCACCCATTCTACTAGACAAAGGAAATATAATCTCTTAAAAAAATATAGATGCACTTCTTAAAAAATTGGAACCCCAATGATCAACCCCCAATCAATAGATACAAAGGATAATATCCAAAGTCAACACCACTTTTGTTTTTGGGGCCATAAAGTTTCAAGCATGCTTCAGTAAGAATTGGTGAGAGAAAAAAGCAATAATGGTGCTGTCATTCTTCAAAGTGAAACAAGTAAAAGTTTGACGGCATCAACATACCTTCTATCTTTCCGGAAGTCCACTGGAGACTCTGAAGAAAGAGGAGAGACTGGCCTTAGTGAGATATGCACACTAGTTGGCATGGGAACCGTCTTCAGGGTTGGACGAACAGTTGATATGGACCTGGCAGACAGAGGTTGTTCCATAGAGTTGGTGGATGGCCTTGCAGCTATTAAGGAACGAGCAGAAAGAGGTTCTTCCATGGAATTGGAAGATGATCTGCCAGCAATAGAATGAGCATCAAGGGGTTGCTCCCCATGATTTGTGGGCTGAGGTGGTATTGTGGTTGCCAAAGAAGAACGAGCAGAAGATGGTTGTTCTGCACTGCTAACAGGTAAAGATGACCGACTGCCTGTTGATGTATATATAGGCAACGGCCTTTCTGAATGGTTACGTAATGTTGGTGGAACTACTGCAGATAAATGAGCTGCTGATGTTGGTTTTTCTACAGGGTTAGCTGGTACAGATGATCGCCCACCAGCTGTTGCATGTGCCGATGAAGGTTCTTGTTGCTTACGAAGTGACTATTAGAAACCATGATGAAGTACAAAGCGAGAATGAGACTTCTAAGAATAAACAGAAAGCAAATATCAACAAATCTACATATGGAGAACATCTTTGTGATGCCAATTCCAAAATCTAAAAACATCCTGCAACAAGACCCCGTGGTCATTCCATTATGGTGTTCAACTTCACACTCATACCATGAAATTTAAATAAAACAAGGAAGAAGTAGCCGAGCAAGTGATTATGTGTTTGTTAAATTTGATTCAGAGGACACCCAATTCAACTTTCTCTTCAATATGGGAAGTCTGTGAAACAGTGGGGTCCAGGGAAGGTCAAGCATCTAGGCTCACCTCTAATTGTGTTAAATATAGGCAAACCAATGGTTTATGGAGAGGGAACATCCTAGTTGTAAAGTCTTATGTTATTAATTGACCAAGAATTCTAAAACAAACATCAAAATGAATGAAGCAATAAAGAAGTGTTCCCTTGTAGCTTCAAATGTAAGAGCTAGTTCATTAGAACTTAACTTATACTCTGGCATGTCAAAAAGCCAGAAAGTGTTAGGGTAGCTGAAAGGACGGAAATGGCAAGCAGTGTTTCATTATGAGAAAAGCAGCTCCCATTGAGGCAAGGAAGAAGGATCACTTGCTTGAATTATGGGAAAGATGTGATCCAAAGAAAGAAACAAGAACTGGGAAACCAAAAAATAACTGCCTCAAAGCACTTACTGAAAGAAGAAATATCACATCAACAATCAAGCTTATCAGATTACAACAGATAAAATAACAAAGATAGGCCAATCACCAGAGGAGAGCGCGATTGCATTGCCTTCCCACCAGCTCGCCCAATGGATATTGTCCCAGTGACAGAGCCATAATCATCATCGTTTTCACTGTCCTCGTCGGCAAATTGGAGCCCCTTTGACTGTGCTGCTGGCCTTGCCTGCACTTTTTAAAATGTTTTAGACGATCTATATATAAATATATAAGACCTTAGATGGTAACAGTTATTTAATTATGTGATATTACAAGTAGAATAGGAAACAGTAATTAGGATGACAATCACCAGAGGAGAGGGCGAGCGCATGGCCTTTCCACCAGAACGGCCAATTGATACAGTCCCACTCACAGGGACGGTATCATCATCCTTTTCAATGTCCTCGTCCACGAATTGATGAGGCTTTGGGTGGGCATGAGTTTGTGATGATGGCCTTCTCTGCAATTTAGTAAAAACAATTTATGACATGGAGAATCTAGCTTAGCTTAGAACAGCGCAAGAAAAAAGAGTAATAAGGACAATCACCAGAGGAGAGCGGGAAGGCATAGCCTTTCCACCGGCAAGCCCAATGGATACTGTCCCACTTATATCATCATTTTCCGAGTCGTCGTCTGCAAATTGGAGCCCCTTCGGCTGACCATGTCCATGAGTTTGTGCTGCGGGCCTGGTCTGCAGTTTAGATAATACTAAATCATCACCACTACCAATGGATAGTTTATTTGGCGAGTGCCATTTTATCAATAGCATTACCAGTGGAGAACGCGTGCCCATTTTTCTTGCACCTCCAAGCCCAATGCTCCCTTTACGGGTAGGATTATACTCATACGATAGGTCATCTTCCTCTTCCCCGTCATCATCAGGCGTTTGATGGGACATCACCTGAGCAAGCCTCTGTGCGGCAGCTTTTGTGTGTGCTTTCCGGGCATTAGGCATCCCGCTCGATCCTGTCCGAACATGGCGGGGATGCAGCGGCGATACGACCGGTGATGATGGAGTCACAGGTGGGACAGCAGAGGTCTTCTGCCTCATGTAATCTTGCCTGGTCCGAGGGTCCATGATAAATCCGGTCCAAAAACTTGATGGAAACCCTTCAATCAGAAAACAAACCAGAGAATGTATAATGAGACAAAAAGATGGTGACAGTATGGTCAGCTTATATCTGTGGATGTTTGTGGGAAGCTAGCAATGAAACAAACCAAAATAAGATATAGCTACAATGAAAATGGAAGATCCGATTGATAAGGCCAAAAAGGAGGGAGGGAACGTAACAGAACAGAAGAGAAGTTGAGAAAGATTTTGCTACGTGATTTACGTCCTCCTTCAACCCTGCATGCATGTGTATGAGGTCAGTAAGAAGATTATTTAAATGATTTTTGGTGTCTTTTCTTATTACAAAATTATAATAAAACTACAGTACACCTATCCTTTCTTCACAGTGATGAACAACTATATATTAATGAAATTTCATGGAACACTCAACGGATCAAAATAGGGCTGTACATATAATATTCAAAATGACGTTATTCAGCAGATAAGAATCGTTTTTTTTTTTTTTTGTTGCATTTATTGTACACAAGTTGAAGGATGAGAAATATATACACATGCAAGTTGGACCTAAACCATCCAGCAGCTAGCTAGTCCTACATTTTAAGTTGGAATACCTGACATGATACACGCTCATTTCAATATCCAATTCCAAACTTACACCTATAAAGAAAAAAGCAAATTTTGAAATCAAGGGATATATGCTAGCATATTTATATTTTACTAACATTTGATCCTATTAACCCTTATTAGATGTTAGATAACCTATGAAAAAATGTTTTACATTCACATCCTAAAAATGCTTAAATATATCCATGGTAATATGTTATTAATAGTAGAAGAATTATAAACATTAAAAAAATTTATTTATTTCTATTGAATCTTATCAAACTTATGTTAAATTTAATCAAATGATGATGTACTTAATAATCTAATATTTAATTAGCATTGTTATGATAAGTATTAAATAAATTAAAATTAAACTAAAACAAATAAGAGGCATAACATTGATATTGAAAATTGTAGAAAGGTTTAAGATCTACTGACTAGTTATCTTTTCAATGTATCTACCACCTATTCATGAAAAAGATATTCGTATGACCCTACTTCTATATGTTATGCTTTTTTTATATAGAAAATATGAATTGAATTAAGATATAAAAGGCATATTAAGTTAACAAGTAAAATTAAAAGCATAAAGAGGGCACTAGAAACTAGAGAGGCTTACAACTCATTGGATTTAGGAGTGATAGTTCTAAACATTCCAACTGGAGAGGAGATACTACACGTCTTGGAATCTATGTTTGTAGCTGCTTATTTGGAACCTAATGAAATCTATAAGATGATTATAGAATTGCTCTTTGGTCATGCATTTATCCTGAAAAGTTTGATTATTTCTCCATCCCAGATGGTTATGATCAGGCAAGATAGGGAAATGCAAAAGCACCATTTTACAGTTTTGTTGGGTGGCTGATTGTTGAGCACCAGGTCTTGATGTTGTTCAAATCATTTAGTGCATCGGTGATTAAGCATATGAGCAGTAGTGTTTTTCAAGTTTCATTAGTGAAGCTATATTGGAAGAATAAGCGGTTTATACTTTATTTAGCACATCTGCAAAGTGTACACCAATTAGTAAGGTTTAAAAACTTAGAAAGTTTATTTACAATTGATAGCTTGTTCTTAGCCAAAGATTGGTGGATCCTTATGGACGAAGATGACTGAACCACACTACCTTAGTCTAAGATATAGATACCAAATCACAAAATAGAACCTTTTCGATGATTGGTTCTTAAATATACTTATGCAATCTAATATATACAAGGTCAATCATCTCATTATTTTCTAATTTGAATCTTCTTGTTTTATTCTTCAAATATATTTTTATATTTGTAACAAGTTTCCTAACTTTAAATTTTTTCAAATCATTTTTGTTAGTATCTTTTTTAACATAAATCATGTGATAATTTGAATTGAAATTTATCTAAATAATTTATTTTTCTTTAATTTCCCAGATATCATAGTAAATTGTTCTTTTTTTCTTATATACCAGATATATAATGGGTTAATTATCAAAAAAAGTCCAAACTTTTGTCAATTTTTTAATATATAGAGATTGACAATAGCTACCTACCATATTTAGGCACACAACATGTATATAAATAGTAGTGTATAGTGAATACAAAAACGTCAAGTATTCATAATTTATAACATGGTATCAAAACCATGCTTGGCTGTTTAAAAGTTTAAAGTTTCTACCCAAGCGTAAAATTTTAGTATATTTTCAGTGTTTTTCTACTTGTATTTGCAAGTGCTTGGGTCACCTGATATGTGTTTAAATATTGATTTATTTGATATACTACACTTAGTGATTAATACCTTAGAAATGCTTAGGACACTCACTTTAGCTCATATTTGATCTTAAGTACTTTTCTGAAGTAAAAAAGCTAAAGTAACCCGAAAGCATGTCATTGAAGCCATTTTCTCAATTTCCATATTCTATTGATTCATGGAGCATAAAAAAGAAGAGGGTTGAAAGAAAAAGAGGCAAGAAAGAATGCCAAATGAAGAACAAGGAAAGGAGAAATCTCATGGCCAAACATTAGACTGCATGGGCCTGAGAAATTTCTCACACCAATGCATCCTATCTCACGGTTGTGAGAGATCTCTCATATTCGTGAGAGTGCCATACATGATTGTGCATGGTAATGCATGACCGTGAGAGGTTTGCATAATTGTGCAATGACTTTGCACGACCGTGAGTTCTCACATATGAGAATTAACTGGAGAACGACACGGTGTCCTGGCTAGGTGTCACTCAGTTTTAAACCTAAATTTTACTATATAAGGAAAAGAGAGTGACGACAGAAGGGTATATGGGAATAGACCTATCCAACATGACCCTTCTTTTATTTTCTCTTCAATTGTTTCTTCGTTCAACATTGACAGTGACGATGGACAGGATGACTGATGGTAAAAGCTTGAAGATGGAGATGACAACTAACTTTCCTAACACCGGTTTGGAGGTGCAGTTGAGGCTAAGAAGCACATTAAGTAGATTGATGATGTGCATTATTTTCTTTACCTCTTTTCGAATTGTTTATGTTATATTGTATGGATTGATTGCGTGTTATATGAGAATGATTTTAATGCTTTATTGAATTATTTTTCATGAAAACTTACAACTAGAACTTGAATGCAATACGTAGTAGTTATGTTAAAGGTTGTATGTGGCAACTAACGGTATTAAATTATTAGAGATAACATAGCGTAAATTAAATAATCTGAGCTTGTGTGATTGTTACTTAGATTGATCTGCTTTTCTCACTTGTAATGCGGCTGTCTGAATAAACTTAAAAAGCTTATTCTAGGTTTTCCAATAATTAGGGTTAATTAATGAGCTCTTCTTGATTAACTATGATCTAAGGAAAAACCAAAATTAACAGAGCTTATTGTTCGCTCACGATCAATAGTTTTAAGAGAGGTGTAAAGATGATAGTTCAATGAAATTATGTTTAGGCCGAGGTTAAACCAAAGAATCGGATTTCAACTCATTCATCAACTTTATCACTTTGCTGTTGTTTAATTTGATTTGTTTTTACAAATTTAATTTTACTTGTCTTCTAATTTGCTTCAAACCAAAAAAACCCTCTTGTTTTGCTTATATAGATAAATTAGGAAAGTAATTGGAATTAATCTCCGTAGAATAGACCTAGATTTACCGCTAACTATAGTTTTGTCTAGTTATTTTGGTAGTGTTACGACATGTGACCATCACCAGTTTAAGGTGATGATTTTTTCTCACCGCCAGTATAGTTGGAATCATCTACTTACCGTAGGGTCACCAATTTAAGGTGAAGACTTAGTCTTGTCACCGCACAATTGGAGTTGCCTGCCACCGATTTATCTCTACTTAAAACTAGTCACTGGAGGTCTCACAAATGCCCCATATGTGCCATCAGAAAGTCCATCATTTAGTCCCAATGTCAGTGTGTGACAACAGATGTGTCGGAGTAGTACCACCTCATCACTTCTCCCGACGTCACCTGTCCCTTCCGATTTGCTTAGGTGTTTGATCCATCATCACCATCAACTACTTAAGGGATTTGTGCATTACTTGCGACTACCTTGCTTGCTATTGTCCTACTTAATCATTAATGATTTTGCACTGTTATCCACTATCTTGCTTATTAGTCAGAATAATAAATATTCCTTTAATCGAAGTCAAAAATAAAGGAAATAGTATAGTGGGTTGGGAAAAGGGGAATCTTGATGCATAAAGTGTTGAATTTAACTACTATCATGAGTTGGGTCATATCAAACACACATGTTTAAAGCTGTTAAAAATTAAAAAAAATCTCACTCAACTCATGATGTAGCTATTTCTACCACAACTAGCACATCTTTAGAGCAAACAATCATAGTTTCTGCATATGAATTTGCTAAATTTTGTCAATATCAAGAAGCCATACAAAGCTCATCTAACTCTATTGTTGGACTCCGATTTCGGAACCCAACATTCATATCTTTAACTTCAGAATAGATTTTGGGGGAACTTCAAACAGGAATCACAATTTGACTTCTTTAGAAAAATTTGTTTCCCACTGTCTTAAGTTTCTAATGAATACCCAACTTTCATCTAAAAATTGAACATCTTAGAGGTTGAAGCAAGATTCAACCTCTTCATATAATTTGTAAA
Organism: Erythroxylum reticulatum; assembly: GCA_025504915.1. NCBI lineage: Eukaryota > Viridiplantae > Streptophyta > Magnoliopsida > Malpighiales > Erythroxylaceae > Erythroxylum > Erythroxylum reticulatum. The sequence continues at coordinate 2,879 of JANSVA010423676.1, read as the reverse complement.
CCTATGTCTCTAGTTTACTCCACTTTGAAAATCTTCTCAATTGGAAACCTACAGATCCAGGTATATTCAAAATGTCGAAGCATGTTTAGTAAAATAACACCAGCTCATACTATTTCCTACAGATTCCTTCACTTCCTTCAATCAAAACCTCTTTCGCATCAATTCAGAATGCTGCCACTTTTTTTTTATGTGTTGAGAGATAGCACAATGTGTGAGGAATCTATTGTCTCAAGGATCACTTCGTTTAGAGGTTGGATAATAAAGATTGGGCCGAAGGAATCAAACAAGGTTCCGTCCTCAATCATATTGAACCTAATTTCAGTACAATTGGCATAACTTTTGCTATGGATATCGGACTAATGTTTTTTTAGACGGTTTGAAAGAGAACATCAAGATCTACAACTTTCATGTAGACTTTGAAGACAAATTCTATCATTTACAGGGTTAAAAGTAGACCAGACAATATGGTCAGACAAAACTAGATGAAGGGACAGATGAATTGATAAAATTGTCATAACTTTCTCTAGAGATGTTGGATTAAGATGTTCTTAGGATGGTTCGAAAGAAAACATCAAGATATACAACTTTGATGAAGAACTTAAAGACAAATTTTATCATCTATAGGGTCAAAAGTGGACCAGATGATAGGGTCAGACAAAATCAGATGAAGGGGCAAACGAATTAGGAAAATTGTCATAACTTTTCCTAGAGATGTCGGATTAAGGTGTTCTTTGGATGGATACCTTAAAGACAAATTCTATCATCTACAGGGTCAAAAGTGGACCAGATGATAGGGTTAGAAAAAATCAGATGAAAGGAATGACGAATTGGGAAAATTGTCATAACTTTCCCTAGAGATGTCGAATTAAGGTGTTCTTTAGATGGTTCAAAAGAGAATATCAAGATCTACAACTTTCATGAAGACCTTAAAGACAAATTTGATCATCTGGATGACCAAAATTGGACCAGACGATAGGGTCAGATGAACAGTAACTAGAAGAAATTTTAGTCAAAATAAGAAGATGTTTTGGTCAACCTAAGAAGAAGCAGATGGTCAACTTAAAGCGAAGCAGGGCCAACTTAAGACGAAGAAGAAGTTTAACCTAAGACGAAGCATAGTCAACTTAAGACAAAGCAGAAAGTTAACCTAAGAAGAAGCAGAGTCAATTTAAGACGAAGCAGAAAGTCAACCTAAGATGAAGCATAGTCAATTTAAGACAAAGCAGAAGGTCATCCTAAGACGAAGCAGAGTCACTCCTGAACATCTCCACTCATAAAGATCATAACTTTTGACTCCAACTTCCAAAAATTTTATACTATATATCATTGGAAAGCTAGAAAGATAAACTACAAATTTACATAAGAAAACTTTATCTAATTTAGCCTAGATTAATCCAGATTTCCTCCTGAAGTTAAAACACAAATTTTTCCCTATGGAAAGACTTGAAATTTTACACTGTACAAACTTGGAATGTCCTGAGCATAACCATCCAGCTACCAAATTGACTTCAGTAAACTCTCAAATCTCAACTCATCTATCTCATTACATTCAACCACATCTGATCAGTCATAATTCATATCTTTCTTTTCCATAAAATCTCACTTATGCATATATATATATATATATATCATGTTCCAAAATCATCAACTCAAGTTGATTTCTTCTTTACATATATCTAATTTCATCTCACATCATCCATGCATCATTAATCATTTCATTAACATCAAAAGAATAAAGTTTTACAAATCTTTAATGGCTTTCCAAGTCACATTATATCATCGTCTCAAAATCTCAAATTACAAAAGATTCCTGAAATGCGGCTAAAACATTGTGTTTTCCCAAAACCCACTCAAAATACAAAAAAAACAATTTAAAGAAATTCCCTTAGGCTCTTGATCATTTGATCTTTTAGCTATCACCTAAAGAGGGGATGAAAAAGAGGGTGAGCTTGAAAGCTCGTGGGTAACAGTTTATAACAAAGAATAAGCAAAATCATTGAAATGTTCATTTTGAATTCATAAAATGCTTTGTTCTCAAATTATTAATCAAATTCACAATTCTTGCTTAAAACTCATGGTTAAAAAAAATCCTCACATCAATATAGCAAATACATTTAACCATCACTACAAAACACTCAAATTATGCAACAAACTTGACAAATCAAAGATGCAATGCACAAACAAATGGCTCAAGAGTTCCATAGAATGAAACAGAGAAACCAAAGTTTACACTGTGAACAAAACAAGTCTAATTTCTCAGGATCTCGTGGCCTCAAGCGGGCAACCGGGAGAAGGCTATAGGTCAACGTGCATGTGACTAACAAAACGGGTTCCTCTCTTACCCAAATAAAAGAACATATTTATGCTCAAATCATTTCATCATATGCTCATACCTGCATTTTTTATTCATTTATACAAAATTCCATGACATTCTTCAAGGCATAACATAAATATTTCAAAACCATTTTCCATTTCATCAACAAAATTCATATACCAACAGGTAGCAATTTCTCAAATCACTCACAAACATTAAAAGCAACATTTATAAAGTAATTTAAAACCATTTTATTTTCTTGGTTTGGAAAAGCATTAGTGGCTCATAGCTCTATTATAAACATGTCACCCACCTTGATTTCCTTGCTTAAACACTTGCTTAAAATGCCTCTTCTCTTGTTTCTCTTGCCTCTTTTGATCCCCTTGATTCTTCACCAAATGAAGAGATCTTTAGCTCAAATGGAAGCTCTTATCTTCCTTTACCTTTTCTCTTCTTGAGCCACTTCAAAATCTCTCTTAAAAGCTAAAAAATGAAGAAACCCTAGCTCAACTCTCTTCTTTTCTCTCAACCACCAAAATCTCTCTTCTTTCTCTCTTTGATTTGT
>JANSVA010423641.1:0-20313 GCA_025504915.1 Erythroxylum reticulatum | reverse complement strand
GAAATATGTGTTCTCATAATATTTAGTAATTCAAGAGTTCAACTAATTGTCTTTAGTGGAATGACATTTAGTTAATATGCTAGAATTAATTATATTGAGATTAAATTAATTATAGGCTTATTGGAGCTTAAATTATCTAAGTCTAATAAGATCCCCACTTGGCCTTAAGAAAGGTTATCAAGCAAAGTAAGAAGTATAATTGGACGTTTTAAAGCCCATGGTTGAATGTTAGGCTTGCACCAATTATTTTTTAATTAGAAGCCCAAATGAACATTTAGAAATGGGTTAGACTTTGGTTTAATTTGATTTGTTAGATTAATTAAATGAAAAACATTTCTTATCGAAATGGAAAGTGCAATTTCAGTTTTATTAGGGCTGAATGTGCAGCTGCATATTTGGCATTGAATTGCTAAATAAAGATGGTATTTATCATCATTAAATGGAGTAATGATCTTACCATTAAATGTTTTAATGGTTTTCTTTTAATGATGGCATGTAATGTAACCTTTTAGCATTCATTTGATTAAAGATGAAAGAGGTGCATTTGATGGATGATCTTCCTTCTTTCATCACTAAAAACAAAATTGACATGTTCGTTTAGGTTATTGATCTTTTCATATAGCCATCTTAAAACAAATGAGAAGAGTCTCTTTTAGTGGCTTCTTTATGTTTGATTAAATAATGAAGTGGTGCATTGGATGCTCTTCTCTTCTTTTTTTTCATGCATAACTAAAATTGAGAAGGTGTAAGAGAGGTGTTCTTACATTTTTTTGACTCTCTCTCCTTTCTTGCATGTGTTAGCCAAAATTTGCATGAGACGTGTCTCATCTTTGGCTTCTTTCTTCTAAGAAAAATCTCCTCCAAAGTTTTCTTCTCTTTTCCCACCAAAGGATCTTGTTAACCAAGTTGTACAAGAAGAACAAGTGGTAGATCGAATTGGTCAAGGATAAAATATCGAAAAGAGGATACAATAACAAAAAGAGGATATATCACTTAGGAGAGGATATATTGCCAAGGATAAGATAGCACAGCGAGCAGTTAAAGTTGTAATAAAGGAGTTGGGAATATAATCTCCATCTTATTCTTATAATAATTATTTTCCATATACCGTATCATATATGGCTTGGTGTGTTGATTTGGTTATCTTGCTTCCGCTGTGTTTTGATTTCTAAAAAGGTTTTGAGATCTACCATTTTAGCCAAATCTTGCATGTTTTATTTTCCAATCCAACACGAAACTAGGTAACCCATTCTTAAGTTATTGCTCCTCTTATGATGAGTAGTAATAATTATGTTAAATACATGAGTGGTTGTACAAACTAGGATGTTGTGGTCTCTGCTCCACAATAGGAAAAGTTCTTTCGTCGAACACTTACTAATTTCCTTTTCTTCAAAAACATTTTGACACATGAATTTGTGCAACAATAAGTGTTTATGGCTCTTGATGTTGTTGTTGTGTGCATTCTTACTGTTGAAACACTCTAACCCAGTTAATTCAGTCCAGTGAGGGTTGACACAGAAATCATCGTGCTAATCCATTATGGATGATTCGGAGAAACTACAAACTTCATACAAAGTCTCATGGTTAAGCTAATAAGGTTGTCCTCATAACCTAAACCATAATTCTATAGGTTTATTGGATCAAACTGAAGGGATGTTAAGAATTCTAAGGTAAGTTTATAGTAAACTGGGTATTGAATTGAATAAATTATCCCCGTTGAATTCTCTTTGCTAAATTTTTGACCTTGTCTCTTAATTCTAGTCTATCTAAATTCTCAAAATGAAAATACTTAGGAACCATAATTTGTTTATTGAGACGAGAGTAAAAGTGGTTACCTTCTTCATTTGACAAGATTAGGAAAGATGCTTTGTAATCAACTGCCCTGTTCCTTCATCCTTGTCCCGAGACTTGGTTTCATCCCAATGACTAATCGTGCTTTGCTAACTATTTAATGAGTGGCATAATGGCTTTCAAATAGGTAGAAGTTGGAAGAGAATGGAAGTTTGGAATTTGGTTAGAGAGAAGAAAGAATGCTTGGAGGTTCTAAACTTAGAAAGATAAAGTTTAAATGAAAGTGAGTGAAAAGGTGGAGTAAGAAATGAATATGTCGGTGAATGGAGGGTAAAATGGTAAAAAATGAAACTGATTTCCACTAATTTTTGATTTATTTTTCCAGGTATACTTCCTTGAAATCACTTATTCACTCTTTATGGCTTTTTCACTTCTTATTAATTTGACATCATGTCTAAGTTTTATGCCTTCCTGATTTTATTTAGAATAGTGCAATGGTAGCGCATTCATCGATCTTATAATTTGCAAATGAGCTACCATATCTTGGGCTCCACCTTCCTTCTACTTATCCTTCCCAATCGTTTCTTTCTAAGCACATTCGCAGGGTCGTCAATATCTTCCCGTTGTTCTCGAGGTTTGAATTCATTGATGTTAACTGGAGGTAAGGGAGAACTATTATCTTTCTTTGAAAAACTAAAGGTTATTTGGTTGTCTCCAACCCTCAGAGTTATTTCACCCCTATCTATGTCAATTAATGAGCAAGTAGTAGCCAATAATGGTCATCCAAGGACTATAGGGTTTTTGTTACATCCCGTTATCCATGTTAGGGCTAGAATTGTGATTTACGGAAAATTTATGAGAAATAAGGAAAATGCAGATCATGCATGAGTTAATTGGGACATGCACATTTTTGCACATTCATATAACTTTACATGCATTCATCGACATTTTCTGAGTATAGTTGGACTGAGTTGTGATTTTTGGGAATTTTCTAGAATTTGAATTTGTTTATGTTTGAAATATTATTGATTAGTGTGACTATGCTATTTTTTTAATTTTGGTGAATTTTGGTGATTTTCAAAAATTATGAATTTTTATAGAAAATAGGAAAAAGGAATCAAAAGAAGATTATAGATAGTTGTATTGTAAAGATAGAGTTAATGGAGTTAGTTTCAAAAGAAACTTAGTTAGAGTTAGACCTTAGGAAAAGTGACAAGTGTTAAGTTGCTTTTATTATTTGTTAGGAGTAAGTTTTGATATCTGAGAGTTAAAAGACTAAGTTTTTTTTTATCATCACCTTCTCCGAATTTCTCCCCATACCCAGAGTTTTCCATCAAACTCCTTAACTTTGCTTTTTCATATCCCTCACCACTTTCCCTACTACTAAGTGTTTCTTCTGCCTTAAGAAAAACTAGAAGTTGGTTAGAGTTGACAATGGGTTACGTGTTCTTACAAGGAGTTTGGGGTTTTGGGATAGTTGAAGATTTAGGGATCTTTAACAAGTAAGTATTGAGAAAATCTTTTAGAGTTATGGATTTATGAAATAAATTTGATGAATTCATTGTCATCTGCATGAACATGAGATTTACGTGTATATATTCATAAACACTGTGTTAATAGGATGAAAATATGGATATAGTGTTATTTTAGTTTGGATGATTACCAGTGATCAGATGTTGTACAAATGATTTTTGGAGTTTTAAATAGCAATGAAATGGTGTATAAGATGAGTGTAGGAAATGAAAGTATGAAAAGGTGATATGCTCTGTTTTCTAATCACTGTGCATGGATATATACGTGTGTGTAAGTGAATAGGTGAATTCTTGAGAGATGATTAAGAAAATAATTTTTGAGTTGAAGAATAATTGTAAAATGATGGTCTAAGATGGGAATGAGTGTAAAATGAAGGTTGAGAAGAAAACAGTGAATGTAATAAAAAATTGAAATTTACTGAGCATGAAGAGTAAGAAAATGGATATTCAAATTTTTTATGATCTTGATATAACTTGGTTAATTTTTCTTTTTATAGGTAGTGTGGATTGTGGTGAAGTGGAGTAGATTAAAAATTGAAGTATAGGTTTTTGAAAAGTGGAAGTTGTCTGAAAATTTTGGGAATGAATAGTGAGAGTGGAATTTTCAAACTAAACTTCAGTGAATTTACTGCAATAATATGGGCATATTTTGACAAAATTTTCTTCACCAAAGTTGTATATCTTTCTTTTAGCTTTCCATTGATGTAAAGTTTGTAAATTTTATAGTTCAAAATAAAAAGTTATGGAGGTTTGAAGTTGAGATGCAGTGACTTTTGAGGTTTAGGCAAAAAGCACTATCGTGACATTAACATTGAGAGTTGGCAAAATATGTTATTTTTAGATAATGGATTTGCACCTTCGTGCTTAAGCACAATGGTGACTTTGAAGATTGAAAATGAATTGTACCCTCGTGCTTTTGAGGGGTTTTCTTTTTACTGAACAACCTTCCTTCTTTTGACCATAACTTCTTCTCTAGACCTCCAAATGACTTGGTTCTTGAACCATTGGATTCTTAAGACATTCTTCTGCCTCTTACCAAAAATTGGTAGCATTTTTAATTTAGTTGAAAATGATTGATTGAACGAAAGTGAGAGAATCTGTTGGAATGGTATGAACTAGTGTTGTTTTACTAAACGTACTTTAGTGTTTTGATTATATCTGGACCTATAGGATTGCAAATATGATGATTTTTGATTTGGCATAAACTAGAGAAATAGGGATACTCCAAGATGTTTAATTTCTAGATGGAAGTTGTATATAGAAACTGTTGTTGAAAGATAGTCCAAAAATGTTTGAGGCATATCTTCCAAATTGCTAAACCAAATTGAGTGATTTTGGTGTCAATAGAAACTTAAGACATTGGAGAATAACTTTCTAGAAGGAAGTGTTGCCTAATTTGTCCATTCACCTTATCAAATGTAGTATGCAAACTTTACTCGTATGTCTATTAGAATAAAAATCTAATGTGATCAATGAAGTTATGAAATTGCTTTTTATTGATCCAAATTATAAGTACCCATGGTCTTAATGAGGGCTTTGATATTTGAATGATAAGATCATAAGGATCTCAATAAAGTACCCCGAAATTGTCCTTGAACATGAATTATTCCTATTTCATATAAGTAGACGTGAATTAATGAAAACTTATATATTTGTGCAAAATTAGGATATGTGTAAATGTGTTCTGTATGATATAGAGGCCAAGCAGATGCCAATTAGACATTGTCAGTCCATCCAGGCAATAGCATATTAGAGCATACTGTGAGTCAATCTAGATCATTTCCTAGGATTAATTTGATTTGATTTGTTTAAACTACTAATATTATTAAATTGTTTGCAATTTGTTTATGAATTCTGGACTTGAATTGTCCGAGGAGACCATTATTCGGGAATGTATTGGAACTGCTTTGATTTTGGTTTTGATTGCAATGGATTTTTGAATGCTATGTAAATTCTCGACGAAAGTTTAATGCCAAAATTAGGTCCGATGATTATGAGCTTTATTTGAGTATCATATGTGATTGTGATATATGACAAGTATGTATTTGATGCATTTTATAAAATGGATGCTCAGATAAAGTCGTTATTACTTGAGTTGCTAGTATAAAGTGCTTTCATGTAGAACTTTAGTTCGTGATTTCTGATTCTGCACATATAGCTATGGTCTGTGATTCTATTATGACTAAGCCCTATGGGCCAGTATTTGTATAAGTATGTTATAGGCACTCTGTCACAATAATAAGAACGAATGTGAGTCTCATTCATATAGCATTCATATAAGACTTAAATTCTTTGAATGATTTAAAAAGCTGAAATAAATGCTCATATGATATGCCATTTTATATGAGTATCTGAATAATAAATGTATGCTTAGAATGAATAATTGTGCAATATGTAATGTCCGTTTGTCATCCAGTGAAAACATCAATTATGATTCACTCATTGAGTTTACAAATCTCATAAAAATTGCAACGTGGCTTTTCAGGTTTTCTAAAGATCTCCAGAAAGGCTCCGAGTAAGAGTTTCAGGTCGGGATCAGTTTGTACCTCATATGTATTTCAATATGTTATATTGATAAGGGTAGTTTTAAGTGTTGTGCAACGTATATGAAAAGGATTTTTGAAATGTAACGACATTATGAATCCAAGTATTTTATTCTGTAATGGGCCTAAGTGATTACTAAAATTCAGATGTGTTCAATAATCTTTGTAAATTTTGTGACTAAAATTGTTTATAAATCAATCGGGTCGAAAATTGATTATCGATTTTCTGCATATATGTATATTATATAAGAAAACTTTGCAATGAGCTTCGTTCGTTTACCATTTTAGCATGCCACCCTCGTGGGGCATGGACTCGAAGTTGTCTGAAAATTCTGGGAATGAACAGTGAGAGTGGAATTTTCGATCTGAATTTTAGAGAATTTACTTTACTCATCTAGGAATATTTTGATAAAATGGTCTTCACGAAAGTTGTAGATCTTTATTTTATCTTTTCATTCATGTAACATTTGTAAATTTTGGAGTTCTGGATCAAAAGTTATGGAGGTTTGAAGTTGATATGTCAGTGGAGAAGAAGAAGTGAAATTGTACCGTCGTGCGACTTTTAAGGTTTACGCAAATAACACCATCATGCATAAGCACGACATTGACATTAAGAGTTCGAAAAATAAGTTGTTTTTGGATATTGGATTTGGGCCATCGTGCTTAACTTTGAAGATTGAAAATTAATTGCTCCCTCATTCTTTTGAGGGTTTTCTTTATACTAAACAACCTTCCTTCTTTTGACCATAACGTCTTCTCTAGACCTCCAAAAGACTTGGTTTTATATCATAACATACTTCAGTGTTTTGATTATATATAGATCTATAGGATTCCAAATAATATTATTTTTGATTTTCTATAAACTAGAGAAATAGGGCTACAAACCGTATGCAAAATTCTAATTATGATTCAGTATCTAAGATGTTCAATTTCTGGATGGAAGTTGTACATAGAAATTGTTGTTGAAGGAAAGTTTGAAAATCATTAAGGCATATCTTCCAAATTACTTAACCAAATTGAGTGATTTTTGTGTCAATAGAAACTTAAAACATTGGAGAATAACCTTCTAGAAGGAAGTGTTGCCTAATTTGACCATTTACCTTATCATATTTAGTATCAAAAGTTGACTCATATGTTTATTAGAAGAAAAATCTAAAGTGGTCAATAAAGTTATGAAATTGCTTTCTATTGGTCCAAATTATAATTACCTATGGTGTTAATAAGAGCTTTGACATCCGTATGATTTGATCATAAGGATCTCAATAAAGCACCCCAGAATTGTCATTGAACATGCATTGTATATATTTTATGTAAGTAGATATGCATTAGTTAATACTTATATATTTGTGAAAAAATGTGATATGTGTAAATGTGTTTTGTATGATATAGAGGAGCCAAGCGGACGCCAGTCAAACATTGCCGGTCTATCCAAGCAATAGCATATTGGAGAGTACTGTTAGTCAACCTAGATGATTTCCTATGATTAATTTGATTTGATTTATTTAAACTACCAATATTATTAAATTGTTTCGATTTGTTTATGAATTCCAAACATGAAATGTCTGAGGAGATCAATATTCGGGAATGTATTGGAAGTGCTTGATTTTGATTTTGATTGCTATGGATTTCTGAATGCTATGTAAATTCTCAACGAAAGTTGAATGCCGGACTTAGGTCTGATGATTATGAACTTTGTCTGGGCATCATATATGATTATGATATATGATATATATGTATTTCACGCATTTCATAAAATGTATGCTCAAATAAAGGCGTTGTGACTTGAGTTGCTAGTATGAAGCGCTTCTACATAGAGCTTTGATTCGTGATTTCTAATTCTGCACGTAGAGCTATGCTCTGTGACTTTGTTCTGACTGAGCCCTATGAGCTAGTATTTGTATAAGTATGTGATAGGTACTAAGTCACAACAATAAGAACAAATGTGAGTCTCATTCATATATCATTCATATAAGACTGAAATTTTTTGAATGATTTAAAAAGCTGAAATAAATAACGATATGATATACCATGTTATGTGAGTATCTGAATAATAAATGTATGCTTAGAATGAATAATTATGCAATATCTGTTGTGCATTTATCATCTGCTGAAATCTGATGGTTCACTCATCGAGTTCACAAAACTAATAAAAATTGCAACGTAGCATTCCAGGTTTTCTAAGGGTCTCCAGAAAGGCTCCGAGTAATAGTGTCAGGTCGGGATTAGTTTGCGCCTGCATATATATTTCGATATGTTGTATTAATAAGGGTAGTCTTACGTGTTGTGAAATGTCTATGAAAATAGTTTTTTAAATTTAAGGACATTATGAATACAAGTATTTTGTTCTGTAATGGGCCCAAGTGATTACTGAAATTCGGATGTGTTTAATAATCTTTGTAACTTTTGTGACTGAAATTGTTTATAAATCAATTGGGCCGAAATAGATTATTGATTTTCTACACATGCATATATTATATAAGAAAACTTTGCAATGAGTTTCGTTCGTTTACTATTTTAACATGCCACCCTCGAAGGGCACGGACTAGCAGTTATCTGAAAATCCTGGGAATGAACAATGAAAGTGGAATTTTCTATTTGAATTTCATTGAATTTACTGCACTGATCTAGGAATATTTTGAATAAATGATATTTACAAACGTTATAGATATATCATTTATCTTTCCATTGATATAATGTCTATAAATTTTGAAGTTCTGGATCAAAAGTTATGGAGGTTTGAAGTTGAGATGTTGGTGGAGAAGAAGAAGTGGAATTGCACCATCGTACATAAGCACGATGGTGAGTTTTGAGGTTACGGAAAATAACACCATTGTGTATAAGCACGACAGTGATATTGAGAATTGGAAAAGTACATTGTTTTTGGATATTGGATTTGCATCATCGTGCATAACTTTGAAGATTGAAATTAAATTGCACCCTTGTGTTTGAGTACGACCGTGCTTTTGAGGGGTTTTCTTTTTACTGAACAACCTTTCTTCTTTTGGCCATAACGTCTTCTCTAGATCTCCAAATGACTTGGTTCTTAAACCATTAGATTATTAAGACATTTTTTTACCTCTCCAAAAAAATTGGTAGTGTTCTAAATTGATTTAAAAAAAGTTTGATTGAACGAAAATGAGAGAATCTGTTGGAATGGTATAAACTGGTATTGTTTTACTAAACGTACATTGCTGTTTTGATTATATCTGGATCTATAGGATTCCAAATGAGATTATTTTTGATTTGGAGTAAACTACATAAACAGGGATACAAACCATATGCAAAAGTCAAACTATGATTCAGTCTCTAAGATGCTCAATTTCTTGATGGAAATTGTATATAGAAACTGTTATTGATGGACAGCCCAAAAATGTTTGAAGCATATCTTCCAAATTACTAAACCAAATTGAGTTATTTTAGTTTAAATAGAAATTTAAGACATTTTATAATAATGTTATAGAAGAAAGTGTTGCATAATTTGTCCATTTACCTTATCAGAATTAGTATGCAAAGTTGACATGTATGTGTATTAGAAGAAGAATATGAAATGGTCAACGATGTTATGAAATTTCTTTTTATTGGTCCAAATTATAAGTACCCATGGCGTTAGTGGGGTCTTTGACATCTAAATGATTTGATCATAAGGATCTCAATAAAGTACCCCAAAATTGTCATTAAACATGCATTATGCATATTTCATATAAGTGGATTTGCATTAATGAATACTTATATATTTGTGAAAAAATGTGATATGCGTCAATGTGTTTTGTATGATATAGAGGAGCTAAGAGGATGCCAGTTAGACATTGTCAGTCCATCTAAGAAATAACAATTGGAGGGTATACTGTAAGTCAACCTAGCTGATTTCCTAGGATTAATTTTTGATTTGTTTAAACTGCCAATGTTATTAAATTATTTTCGATTTTTTTATGAATTCCAGACTTGAATTTTCCGAGGAGATCAATATTTAGGAATGTATTGGAAGTGATTTGATTTTGGTTTTGATTGCTATGAATTCCTGTATGCTATGTAAATTCTCAACGAAAGTTGAATGCCGAACTTAGGTCTGATGATTATGAGCTTTGATTGAGTATCACATGTGATTGTGATATATGACATGTATGTATTTGATACATTTCATAAAATGCATGCTCTGATAAAGGCATTGTGATTTAAGTTGCCACCATGAAGTGCTTCCATTTAGAGCTTTACCCTATGGTTTCTGATTCTACATATGGAGCTGTGCTCCTTGATTCTGCTCTGACTAAGCCCTATAGGCCAGTTTTTGTATAAGTATGTGATAGGCATTCAGTCACAATAATAAGAACAAATGTGAGTTTCATTCATATGGCATTCATATAAGATTGAAATTCTTTGAACGATTTGAAAAACTGAAATAAATGACCATATGATATGCCATGTTATGTGAGTATCTGAATAATAAATGTATGTTTAGAATGAATAATTGTGCAATATGTGATGTGTGTTTGTCATCCAGTGAAATCATCAATGATGGTTCACTCATGGAGTTCGCAAAAATCATAAAAATTGCAACGTGGCCTTTTACGTTTTCTAGAGGTCTCTAGAAAGTCTCCAAGTAAGAGTTTCAGGTCAGGATCAGTTTGTGCCTGCATATGTATTTCGATATGATGTATTAATAAGGGTAGTCTTAAGTGTTGTCCAATGTATATGAAAATGAGTTTTGAAATGTAAGGACATTATGAATACAAGTATTTTGTTCTGTAATGGGCCCAACTAATTTCTGAAATTCGGATGTGTTTAATAATCTTTGTAACTTTTGTGACTTAAATTGTTTATAAATCAATTGGGTTGAAATTGATTATCGATTTTCCGCATATGCGTATATTGTGTAGGAAAACTTTACAATGAATTTCGTTTTAGCATGACACCCTCGCGGGGCACAAACTCAGATATCACCCATTGATGTCGGGTACGATTCCTACAAGAGTGGAGTGCTACATGTTTCCACATCTTCTCTAATATTCAATATAAAGAAGTATTTAGGGAAGGTAAAAATATCAATCTATACTTGGGCATCCTTAATAATCCCCTTTGGCTGATGAATTTTTCTATCCGCTGTATTCACTAGCTCTTTGTGGGTTCTAAATCTTCTAACCCTAATTGTAAACTAAAGGTATAAGGCATCATATTGATACTTGCTCCCAAAATTTCAAATGCCCTGTCTATTTTGACTTTGTTAATACTGCAAGGAATGGAAAATTCCTTTAGGCCCTCTTTCTTTTGTGCTATATTAGAGCTTTCGTTTGCTATATGCTCCTTGACCTTCTTCTTAATTCCTTTAGCCTGAACCTCATTTGTAGATGTTCCGTTATTTCCCCAACCTTGTTTAATTCAACCTCCTTAGAATTCCTCGTTGCCCCATGATTGAAATTGACTTTTGCTGAGCTAGTATATGGTATGGAAATTTAGGTCGAGGTTCCTCGATTGGCTCAATTACAAGCTCGCTTGGAAGGAATTCCATAATTATTTATCCGTCTCCTTTATCTCTGTCTTCTTTCCATGTTCCAATTTCTTTTCCTAGGTCTGAGTAATGGCCATGATCCATTCCTTTAAGTTAGACTTGGCATTGCTTGGAAGGGTTCCTATATTTTGAGTAGAAATTGCGTCCGCTAATTAACCTGCTTGAACCTCCAGATTGTGTATTAAAGAGGCATGGTTCTTAGTCACTTGCTTGAATTTGCTTTCAAGCCTCCTATGTGCATCCTCCATGTCTTCAATTTATCTAAAATCCTATCCAACTTGGATTCCATTGAGCTTGGTTTATCTTGTTAGAAGCCTGTTATCTTTGAGGTCTGAACAATCATCCAGTATTTTTCGACCACAAAAAGTTAGGGTGATTCTTCCACCCGAGGTTATATATGTTGGAGTAAGGATTATTTCCCCCTCCTTGCCCATATTAAGCTCCCATATAATTAACTTACTTAGGATCACTATCTTTTATCAAAAAATAGTCCACCGTATCATGGTCCATCTATCCATAAAGTTCATACTTTAATTGCACAACTTTTACTAAAGCTAAGGACAAAGACTTAATATTTTTAAACTGTAGAGTTAAGTTATTAATTTGAGGTTGCATCTCTATCATTTGATCAACAGTTACAATTCCTTTTTTTTTAGAAAGTAGTGGTTTGTCTACTCCGCTCGTTCGTCTATAGGCAACTATTAATTGCCATCTCCTCTATCAACTCTTGTACTTCATCTACCATCTTTCTCATCAGTGATCTTCCTGAAGCTGCATCAATCATGCCTCTCGTCTGTAGAATGTCTGTAAAAAGAATTCCTTGAGTAAGTTATGGTGAGGGAATTTTTACTGCAAATCCTTGTATCTTTCCCACACTTCATAAATCAATTCCCCTTCACTTTGCCAGAAGTTTGTAATCTCCTTGATAATCTTCTTGTTCCTAGTAAGGGTAAAATACTTGTCTTAAAAGGCAGGAACTAGTTAATCCTAAGTTATGATATTGTCTAGGATGAGAGAATGATATCAAGCCTTTGCTCTATCTCTTAAGGTAAAAGGAAAGAGCCTAATTCTTACTACATCATCCGACATCTGA
The DNA here is from genome assembly GCA_025504915.1 of Erythroxylum reticulatum. Lineage (NCBI taxonomy): Eukaryota > Viridiplantae > Streptophyta > Magnoliopsida > Malpighiales > Erythroxylaceae > Erythroxylum > Erythroxylum reticulatum. Next base: position 7,851 of record JANSVA010423641.1, on the reverse strand, counting down.
TGGTACCGAAAGGTATCACAAATTTCAAGGAAATTCACTATATATGCATTGGGACCTTCATTCGTTAGTCCATATAATTGCACATTTTGTTAAACCATGTTTAAGAGGTTTGGTTTAATTTCAAAAGAAGATGCTTATACAAGTGACCTAGCTTCTCCTTGGTTAGCCACATTGAACCCTGTTCTCATGAAATTCGTAAGGGTTTATTATTAACATCCTTGGTTTGCTTTGTGATCCAAATTTTGTTAAAATTCCTCGACCAATGTTGCTTTGGTGATTTCTTTTTCATCTTCACGCCGATCTTTCCAAATTGATCATTCTAATCAAGTGATATCTAATGCTAAGGGTTCAACTGCATAGTTCAAACTTCTCATGACTCTTGTGTTAATGCAAGAGTGCAGATTTAGAAATAAAACGAAAGAAAGAACAGAAAATAAAAACTAACTAAAACACCTTAAATTAAAGTATTAAACTAATTGCCTCTTTGGAAACAGTGGGAAAAACTTTATCAAGTGTTTGATATGTGTAAGTTCTAATAAATACTCTCGATAATCTGCAAGTGCACAGATTGTTAGCGTAGTATCAAAGGTATCAATCCCACAAGCAGGGGTAATCTAATCTTAAAATCTAAGGCCAGCGTAGAAATTCAAACTATGATGAAACTAAAATGAGAATACAATTTAATCAATCAAACATAAAAATATTAACTTTTTAGCAGTTGCAACACACACCCAATAATCAACTTAAGGAAATTATCAAATGAGAGATAAGGAATTTTACATATCCTTAATGCTAACCTAACTGATTATGAATTACCGGATTATTAGTTCTAGACAATCTTAGGGTTAATTACTCTCTCTTGAGTTATAACAATTAACCCTAAATCATAAACCCTATCCAAATTATGGAAGTTACAATCTCTTAATTAATAACCTATCTATAATTAGTTCTGAAGTTGTCGAATAAACTATTGGAAACCTATGCAAGATCTGTCTTCGCACAATTTACCGATTCGATTTAATTCTTATCCTATTAAATCACTTAACTCTTATTATCCCAATTTAACTAATTTTCACTTAATTCACCCTCTCAATTTATTATCGAATTATAAACTTCTAGAATTAAACCATAACAAATCCAATAACACATAAACAATCAAATTTCTTTAATTCAAGGATAGAACTCTAAAGGTGAGTTTAGAACATATTCAACATTAAAAAATCCTATTATCAAATTGTTATTCAAATTATATACAATAATAAAATTGAAAATAAATAGTAAATGAAATATGAATGGATGATGGGAGGTAGCAATGTTGGGAAACTCCTAATCTAGGAAGTATGTCGAGTCAACTTCTTCTCCACTTCTCTCTTCCTTCTTGTATTTCTCAATCTCTCCATGAATTCTCTCTAAGGTTTCTTCAAGGTGGCTTATGTCAAAAGCTCTCTCTGCCTCTTTTTCTTGTTCTTTAAGTATTTCCTTATGTTCTGAACAGCCTTAGGTTTTTCTTATGGTCAGAAAGGTCCGGAAATCCCCCTAAACTTAACGTTCTTGAGTGTCTACATGTCTACTCAATGCAAGCCACAATTGTGGGCTATGTCATGAGGGCCAACTCTAATGCTTCTGTTACGATCTTGGCCTGTTGCGCCATGATCTTAGGTTGTTGTTTCAGCCTAAATGTCTCTGAAACCTCGCCATTCTTCCATGTTGACCCTGAATCCCTAACAAACACATCAAGGTATCTTTAAAACATAATATTTAACCTCTAAGACTTATACTAACCCATAAAAACATTTAAATACAAATAATTAACAAACTAACATAATTTTAACCTAAACACATACTAAACGAATGACTTAACAATTAAATACATATCAAACTAAGCCCTAAAACATGATGCAATTTACACTTATCATCCATTCCATATAACTTTAGGAGGAAAAACTAATAATGAATAACTTTGCAAAATATATGCATTTTCTTCTTAGCACTTGTATTTAAACAAATCTTATTTTCTTTCTTTTTCTTTTTCTTTTTTCTTTTTCTTTCTTTTTCTTTTTTTTCCTTATTTTTTTAATAAAACAAAAAGAAACTGCATTAATATTTGAAATTCATTTATCAAAGATAAAATCACGTTGCAATCATTATAAATATATATGCACACACCCATATTTATACTTTTATGCATCCATAATCCTAAATGATTAAAAAGGTGCTCCATTAGCTTTAAGGCTTGGGTAGGACATTTGGCTAGTTTTAAAGCATGTAATACAGTTAGCATAAAAAGAAAGGCTAATAAAGCTCAAGGGGGCTTAGCAAAGGGAAAATTTATCAAAAGGTAAGTTATTTGGCTAATGTAACTTATAAAAGAAAGAATGCCTATATCATTTCCATATTAATGCATGAGATAAAAATGTGGTCTTAAGTAGAAAATCAAAACAAAGTTAGGATGTACTTGTCATGAAGGTTTCATATAAACAAAAGACAGTGAGACTGATATGAATGCGTCATTTTATAATGGCTCAAAATCTCACTGGCTTGTGTCTACTACTAGCTATTACTTTCCCGAAGACAATGTATATTGACCAATCACAAGAGTAAAAGTACAATGCTCAAGTTGCCATGAATTTCTCTAGTCTATTCACTCTCTAATTTGATTCTCTCTCTCTTTTTCTTTGAAAACTTAACAATATGGAAGAAACAAACAAACTTAAAAGCACATATTCATATAAGAAAGAAATACAAAAATGTAAAGGAAAAGAAATGAACTTCCATTGGGTTGCCTCCCAAGAAGCACTTTTCTTTATTGTTGTTGGCTCAACTCCTTGTTTTCCTTATCAAGTGACAAAATTATGATTATTAAGTATCATAGTTTGCACTTTCTCCACTTATGGTTCTTCAGGATAGGGCCTAAGTTGATGACCTCTCCAAGTCAGCATCTTCCCTATCTTAAAACTCCTAATCTCTACTGAGTCTTTGCATTCTTCAGATATTTTGAATATCTCTTCACCCTTTTCTTCCTTTTCCAATTTCTATGATCTACTAGGTAAATGTGAGGGCTTAGTCTTAGCAATAATTATGAACTCGATTCTCACTTTCAAGCTAAGTTATATATCCTTGTTTCCTTCGAGCTCCTTCTCCAATTCTTCTTCACAAGCAATTCCTTGAGTATTCCTCTAAAGATTATCAAGCTCACCTCCACTTCGTATGGCTTTTTCACTAATGTTCCTTAGGTACACCTCGAGTTGAGATGGTTATGTCTCTTTACTTTGTGATGCTAGGCGGTTGATAGTTTCCATCAGATGACTCTATCAAGCTCTAGATTCTAGAACTTGTATCTTGCTAAAACTAAAAAGTATTCGTAGCAAAAGTCATAATTAAATCTTCCAGAGATGTACTTGAGTTGGAATAAGAAGCTTCTGGTATATACGAGAATTGTTATACATCCTGTAACTCATCTAAGAAGTAGTCTGACTAGCTATCCCATCCATAACTAAAGTTTGAATGATCACTCCAAACTTGGTTATAGGATTGAGAATATGAGTTATAGGAAAATTTTCCATCAATAGCATTGATAATATCCATTACTGGCATACTCCCTTCACTATTTCCTTTTTATATACAAAACATAAATAAATAAATATAAAAACTAATAAGAAACAATTCTATTCAAAACTCCAATTAAAATCAAGAACAAAAACTAAAAAACCACACTCCCTAATAACGAAACCAAAACTGCTATCGCATCGTAATACTATAAAAAATAAATAGACTTAAAACTATAGTTAGTGATGAGTCTAGGTTGATCTCAGAAAGTCGGTATATAAAGCTTTTGAAATGAAAAGAATTGATGTTTAGGTTCTGGGGGGGTTTGGTTTAATTCCAAATAAGAAAAAAAATTTAAAACTAAATTAATAAATGTAAATTAAATAAAGTTAAACTAAACTAACAAAAGGAAATTAAATCAAACAACATAAAATGAGAAAAATGATGAATGCACTAGGGATCCAATTAGTGGTTCATCTCGACCTACACACAATTAAACATACTTCATTAAATTGTTATTCTTATACCTCTTCTTGTAACTATTAATCATAGGTTAACAATAAGCTCTGTTCACCCCATTTTTCCCATAGGTTATGTTAAATTAAAAAAATCTCTTTAACTAAGCCTAACCATCAAACAACCTAGAATAAGCTCTCTGGATTTAGTCAAATAGTTGTATTATGAGTTAGGAAAATAGATTAATCAAGCTAAGAACCACCTAAGCTTCATTTAACCAAGGTTATGTTATCCCTAATGATTCAAAATCATTAGGAGCTAATAATGAACCTAAAATATAATGATTACGTATTGTATTGAAGATTCTAGTAATTGGTTTACATGAAAACAATCCATTCAAATCATTCTTACATAATACCCAATTCAATAAGCATAAAATAACAAAAACAATTTTAAAAGGAGAAAGAACAACAAACAAAACGAAGATATGCCCAAAATGTGTCTTCAATTTTGATTTCATCTCTGAGATGAGCTAGGAAAGCATAACCATCCATTGGTCTAAAAAATCTGCATGTTATCCTCATTTCTATCTCAAAATGATTCATCCCTATTTTTTCCATCAAAATGTTCTATTTATACTAAAAATTAGGTTTTGGAGCAACCCAGATCATGAAAGCCACAGTGATGCACTTTGTGTCAAGACTCTGAATTTTGAGTTATGGTAGTGACTCCTTGATGCATGGCCATGAATTTTAATGTTTAAATTATAAAGTTCACGGGTGTGAACTTTGATACACAGGCGTGAGCTTTGCACTGCATTATATACTCTTAATTTTATGGCATTTTGTTGTCCCCTCTTTGGTCTAATCCTTCTCCTTCTTGTTCTATGAAGACAATTAAGTGTGAATCTCAAGAAGATGGCTCAAAGAATGTACTTTCACTCACTTTAGCTCTTATGCATCCAAATTGTGCCGAAAACCAAATATGAACAAAAACGAGTTTGTTAAACAATTTACAACATTAATCACTAAGTTTTATGCAATATATGTACAATCAATTAAGCATATATCAAGTTCCCTCACATTTAGCTTTTGATTTTCCTCATGCAAAACACCAATATCAAAGTTACAAATTAAAACACTTCTATATTTTCCATATTTTCCAAGAATAAATGGTCACAAGCAAAGAGAAATAACTTCTAAAACCATAACAAGAACTTAAAATTTAATGGTTCTACTTATGACCAAGCAACCATCATTCCCTTTAAAAACTGAGCAATATAATGTTAAACTTGGACAAATTGTATGTAAATAACATTGATCCATAGGTACACTCAAACACATTCATGATTTTAACATTTCATGACTTTGCAAATTCTTTCATTTCTCCACTACTAAGATTCACATGCATAATCATGAATCAAAGGACTTTGCTCAAGGTTGTAATGTGTGCAAAGATTAAGGTGAGATGTATTTGGATAGTGTAGTGTAAAATCCATCAAAGTTAGTGAAACAAGAAAAACACTCAATACAACATCAAGCTCAAAAACTAACATTCGCTGACAGTTGTATGCATCAGCTATGATAAATGTAAAAACTATGCTCCATATTTTAGATTCTCTCACTCCATAAACCACGTGAAGCATAACAGATTAAAAGGGATCACTTATAAAAATTGATGGTAATAACAGCTCAAAACATCATCTACCTTATATGCATCATACCCAAATCACCCATTCGATATAACTTTAGGAGGAAAAACTAATAATGAATAACTTTACAAACCGTACGCATTTCCTTCTTAATATTTTCATTTAAACAAAATTTTTTCTTTTCTTTTTCTTTATTTTTCCTTCTTCCTTTTTTCTGATAAAAATTGAATGAAGCAACATCAACATTTGGAATTCATTGATGAGAGATAAAATGACATTCCAATCCTTATAACCACCTTATCTATACGCACACCCCTACACTTATACTTTTTTGCATTTATAATCATTCATAATTAACAAATGCTCCACTAGCTATAAGATTTGGATATGACATATGGTTAGGTTTAAAATATGTAATGTGTTTAGCACAAAAAGAAAGGCTAATAAAGTTCAAAGGGCTTTATAATAGGAAAATTCATATCAAAAGGTAAGTTATTTGCCTAATGTAAGTTGTGAAACAAAGAACGCCTATATCATTTCCATGTTAATTCATGTGATAAAGATGTGGTTTTGAATATAAAGTCAAAGCAAAGTTAGGATGTACATGTCATGAAGGTCACACATAAATAAATGATAATAATATTTATATAGATGTGTTAGTCTATAAAGGGTTAAAATATTACTAGCTTGTGTCTACTACTAGCCACTACTCTTTTAAAGACAATATATACTGACAATCATAGGAGTAATTAAGCACATTTTTTTGGAGTTATGTAAATATAGTGCCCTAGAAAGCAAGTGTATTTATATGTAACATTATCTTCTTCAGTTACAGTTTTGCAATGAAAATATTTGTTATTAACAAAACAAAAGAGTTTGGTTTTATTTGTGTGAGCATTATATATCTAGTCAAAAAGTACCAAGATTTTTTTGTAAGTAATATACATATACATAGAGATGTTTGTGAAACATGTATATTATAATAATCTAAATTTGTGGATTCACAGCTGAATAATCAAGTTGGCCGTATGATTATACTTTAGACTGTAGTGTTGCGATTTATCTCCATATAAGTAAAGGAGTTTACTTAAAGGGGAATGATGAGTTTCATATCATGATAGTAGTTGACTATCAATAATGGCACTATTAAATGAATCTGGCATCAAGTATGTTTTCAAGAATAAAGTAGGTCATTACTTAATCTTAAAACATACAAATTAAGTATTCTCTTATTATGGACCACAGTCTTTATGAGTGGTGAACTCGTACGTGTTTCATTATAATTCTTGATATGATCAGAATGGATTTTTACAGAGTATTAATCCATTTTATACATGTTGGAATTATCAATTGAAATATGTATCAGGTTTTAAACATTCACTCAAATAAAGAGTTTATAGTGCCATCATCACTTCTAGATGTTTTAAGGAGATTTGGTGATTAAACTGACACCAGTAGTTTGATGGACTATCTACCCATCAAGTCTTAACACCAAGATGAGATCTTGTGTGTTAATCACCGTATAAAGTAAAACAGGAGATCTAGAAGGAAAAACCAATATAAGGGCAAAATGGTAATTTTACCCTTTATTGTGCGGATGGTTATAATAAGGTTTTAAATAGGGTTTGCAATTGGACATAAAATATGTGTTCTCATAATATTAAATAAGTGAAGAGTTCAACTAATTGTCTTTAGTAGAATGACATTTAGTTAATAAGCTAGAATTAATTTAGAATTAATTCTAATGAGATTAAATTAATTCTAGGCTTATTAGAGCTTGAATTATCAAAGTCCAATAAGATTCTCTACTTGGCTTCAAGGAAGGTTATCAAGATAAATAAAAAATATAAATGGAATTTTAGAAGCCGATAATTGATTGTTGGGCTTGCACTAATTAACGATTAATTAAAAGCCCAAATGTTCGTTTAGAAATGGGCTAGACTTTGGTTTAATGTAATTGATTAGATTAATTATATTAAAACAATATTTTTAAAAAAATGAAGGAGTAATTTTGGTTATTAGGGTTGAATGTGCAGCTGTGCATTTGACATGAAAATGCTAAATAAAGATGGTCTTTATTATGGTTTATCATCTTTAAATGGAGTTATGAACTTACCATTTAATGGTTTAATGGTTATCTTTTAATGTTGGCATGTAACCTATTAGCATTGATTGGATTAAAGAAGAAAGATGTACAT